>JASDQU010101663.1:222514-241773 GCA_032191745.1 Picea mariana
AAGGATTTTGCACAACCATATTTGTTTATTGAACCGGTTGGGAGGTACCCTTTATAAATATAGAGACAACCTCAAGATGAGGGAAGTATTTCGTGTATTGGTATTCCTCACAAATCATATAAGGAAAATTAGGCTTCCTAGTCACTTGAGTATCAACAACCTTTGGATTATCCTGTTGGTTATAAGATTTCTTGGATTTACCCTTCTTTTTCTTCTTACCTCCTGGTTGCAGAGATGAAGAGGATTAGACCGCATTCACCTCAGAGGTTTGAGTAGGAGTGGAAGTAGTCTTGGCATCCAAAACAAAACCTGGTTCCAGAATAGGTTTTGTTGGATCATTCGACAGACAAGGAGCGTTAGGGATCAGGTCGTAAAGTGTGCCATACTGGGAGTAAACCAATTGAAAATACTACAAACAATTGATAGCATACTCCTCAATAACAACATTTGCCATAGAAAAATCAGAAATGATGGGAGGCAAGAGCGACTTCATAAACCAATTCGCAAGGAGTTGGTACAGGATGGGAACTTTAATCAACCATATCCACCATCTCCACTCATGAATATGATCATATATGTGGGTAGAAGAGTATTTTTGGAGTGATTTAAAAATATCGATACCGGTCTCATACCGTATAGGTAACTAAAAATGTGTTGGAAAAACCATCGAAAGAGAATTAAAGTCGATAAAGGAGTTACACGACAACTCAATATTATTGGAGTTACTTCACACAAACCTAAGATTTTTTTTTCCTAAGGTTTTTCCTATGTTTATTAGTCATTATTCAATATCCTATATTTTAGGAAGAATATTCCTCTAGGTAGAATATTCTCTTCAGTTTTCACTTCAGTTTGATAAGTTGAGTGGAGTCTAGATTCTACATTGGGATTATCACCATGCGAAAATTGGATCATCACTAGCTAATGTGAATTGTCCTTGGGATAATCACCATACTAGTGCATTACCCATGATTCCTTGATCTCCTCCTCACTTCACTCTTTTTCAGTTAGTTAACTGAAGACTGATAGACTAGTTAACTCAACTAGGTGGAAATTCACTCTCGTAACTGCCCGAGAGACTAGACTAGGTGGAAGTTTAATATCGCAACTATTGGTGTGTGAACAGATCACTCTATACCACCACTATAGTGAACTGGCATCTCCTACAATGTGATTTGGTTGAGTTGTACAGAGTATATCATGTGTAAATTATCATTCATTCATTTGGTTAATGAGAATTCTTCCATTCTTTCTCTTCTTTTTCTCTTTTCTCATATTTTCTTTGCAACTGTTCATGTCAATTCCTAGCTAGATCTACTCTAGTCAGGTTCAACACATTTACATGGTATCAGATCCGACAAACTGCTAGGGAAAAATCACACCAAATTAGTTTTGCAGGTATCAAAGATTGAAGACAACAGAAAAATGGAATTTTCAAAAGAATTCAATCTTACACATTACAATTACTTTGCATGGAAGGAGAAGATGATAATGAACATTCAAAGTAGAGGATTGTATAGGTTAACCATGAACATAGAGGAAGAACCAACATCAGACTTATAAAAATCCAAGTATCTAAATCGAATGGATGAAGCATTCAAAACAATATGCAGTCTCGTTTCTCTCAAACGTCTCTTTCACATATCCTCCTGTAAAACCCCCAATGAAGCTTGGACCACCATGGAAGGGATTTTTGGAAAATAGGATGAGATGAGGGGACACATTCTCGAGGTGTAATTACTCACATTGGATCCAAAAATCTTCGACAATCTCGAAGATTTCTTTACCAAATATAAGGATTTGTTGTCACAACTCAAGGCTTGCAGGGTTGATAAATCTAAGGAGGAGAAACAAACGGTTCTCACCATTCTATGAAAACTTGGTCTATAATAATCATTGTTTGTATCCACATTTCATTTATTTATATTCACATATGGATCTACCTAGAATATGCCCTCTCTTGAGGACTTTATCGAGTCTCTGACACAAGAGCAGAGCAAGCTCATTAACATGGGAAAAATCAAAGGCTCGAAGGTGCATGCACTTATTGTGCAATATGGAAGTGATCATAAATATAAGAAATATAAAGATAAATACAAAAGTAAAGAACATGCAAATCTGAAGAAGGAAGGGTACTCAAAACCCTTCAATGATGCCTTCGAATCCAAAGGTGGAAAGGGAAGAAAAGGGGAGAAATGCTCTTAATTCCATAGAGGATTCCATCCAGAATCTGCATGTATGCAGAAATAGATAGACCTAATAACCCAAATACTTGTACAAAACAACCTTGGAGATCATATTCCCGAGGGTGCCAAGAAGAAGAAGCCAAAAGATCAAAATTCCAAGAAAGGATATTCTAGCCATGCTTTGATTGCCATGAACTCCTCTCCCGATGCTTGGATCGTAGATTCAGGAGCATCACACCAAATGGCTACCAAAAAATAGGTTTATTCTTCATTGGATGCATGCAAAGGTCCTCCAAATATTATGGGGGAAAACTCCTTAGTCGACGTCACAGGAAAAGGAAGGATTGAAGTCACAAACGAAAGCTTTGAGAATGTGTTGCACATTCCCAAATTTTCCATCAATCTTCTCTCTATGTATCAAATGAATAAATCTAGCACTGAAAAGAGAGTCATATTCACACCTGATGTAGTGGATATCTATGACATGCAAACAAATTCTAGGGTTGCTACCGGTGAGGTAAATCATCAATCTAGACTCTACACATTTTCTGAATTTATTGAACTATATTTTGCATTACTACTTACCCATGTTGATGAAAGCAGTAGGATATGGCAAGAGAGGTTCAGGCATTTAAATTTCATATATTTGCAAAAAAATTAGAAAGCAGGGAATGCTTGATGGTCTACCTGACATCCACTTCTCCAAAGGAATTTGTGAGAGATGTGTTCTTGGAGAACACCCTCAAGACAAATTCAAAAAAGGAAAGACTTTGAAAGCTTCCTTTCCTTTATATCTGATCCATATTGATCTCAGGGGCCCTTTTCCGCATCCATCAATCAATAAAGCGAGGTACATGCTAATTTTTGTTGAATATTTCTTACACTTCACATGGATTTACTTTCTCAGGTAAAAATCAGAGGTCCTTCAACACCTAAAAGATTTCAAAGCCCTTGTTGAGACATAGTCAGGAAAGAAAATCAAAGTCCTCCGAATAGATAATGAGGGAGAGTGTGTCAACCATGAGATAGAGAATATTTTTCATGAGGCAAGGATTCAGTTGCAGCACACGGTTCCCTATACTCTGCAACAAAATGAAGTTGTTGAGTGAAAAAATAGATCTCTAAAAGAGATGGAATCTTGCATGCTACATGCAAAGTCACTTCAATAGAGATTATGAGCCAAAGCACTTAATTGTGCAACCTACATCCAAAACATATCTCCCCATAGATATTTCAAGGATAATACCCCCTACGAGGATTGGAGCAGCCTCAAACCAGAAATGACCCACTTTCATATTTTTGGTTCACGTGCATCAGCCCAGATTCCCTCTGAGAAGAGGAAGGCACTTGATCCACAGAGCACAACATGTATATTTGTTGGATACGTCGATGGTGTGAAGGGATACAAACTTATTGATATTTCCTCGGACCAGCTCATCATTGAGTGAAGTGTCCAATTTGAGGAAAGTGTCTCGCATGTACCATAACATCCGCATGCAAACACCTTTTTTCTTCCACCTGTCAGAGATGATGAGCATGCACATGCTGACTTTTCTTCAAATGAGAGTTCTGATTTAGAGGGTTCAAATGATCTAGATATAAATTCATTATAGTCAGATGTAGAGTCAATGCATCTAGATGTAGATGTAGAGCTAGAGAAGAGGCCCAAGTGGGCCCAGACTACTCTTCAGGATGCAGGGGATCTTGTTGGGGATCCAACTGATACTAGGAGGACTCAATAGGATTTTGAGGATCCTCCTCTTGCACTCACTTCCACTGAACCATTTCCATCCATGCATATTTTCTTGGTTCAGTCTTCAGATCCATAGTCTTATGGTGAGGCTGCTAGAAATACATTTTGGGAATCCACCATGTAGGAGGAGTACAACTCTTTCATCGAGAACTAGACTTGGGATCTGGTTTCCCTTCCTTCAAGAAGGAAACTTGTCAGGTGCTTATGGGTCTACATGACCAAGAGAACAACAAATGTACATATTAGTAGATACAAAGCGAGCCTAGTTTCCAAAGGCTTTCAATAGGTGCATGGCATTGACTATGATGATACCTTCACTCCAGTGGAAAATATGGATTCCATACATTTGGAAATTTCCATTGCGACAACCAAGGGATGGGAATTGCATCATATGGATGTGAAGAATGCATTCCTTCATGAAAATCTCTCTGAGGAGATCTGTATGGAGCATCTCTAGGAATTTATGCAGGATTCATATTTGGTCTGTCGATTAAAGAAATCTCTTTATCAACTCAAGCAGGCTTCGAGGGCATGGTATCCCAAGATGGACTCCTACCCATTGTCACAGAACTTTGTGCATTGTAAATCAGACCCAAATGTTTACATGCTCAGGACAAATAATTCACTTTTACTCCTAGTTCTATATCTTGTTGATTTGTTGATCACAGGTTGCTCTACTTCATCGATTGCTGCAGTCAAGAGGATTCAACATGACAGGTTCTTGATGATGGACATGGGTCCTTTACATTTCTTCCTTGGACTCGAGATAGGTTAGGATGTGTTGGCACCAGGATGAAGTGGAAAGAAGGATGATCATGGGAAAGAAAGCGTGCAGGAAAATGAAGTGACAACTGGAAAAATATCAACATGCACGAATGCAAGAAAGCATGCACAGAGGGAAGTGACAGCTGGAGGAAGAACAACACATGCATGAAAGAAAAACCTAGTGTAAGAAGGGTTAGGGTTTTGGTAATATTCTGTAAGTGGCTGAAGAGCCCGAAATGTATAAATATAGATACGAAAGTATTATATAGGGGGGTTGTGGTGGTTGTGGTTGTTATTGTTGTTGTTGTAGTTGTCATTGTTGAGTTTATGTTAGTTCTTATGAAGATTGCGATTGCTACTGAGTGATTTTTCCGAGTATTTTCGTTGGCGATACGTGAGGGGTTTGAATTGTATGAACCGAGTTTTGTAAGCTGTTGAGAAAGAAAGATATGAGGAAGGTAGACCTAAGGATTAGACCACAGACTGCAAATCCTGGGGTGATCTAGTTCGCCTCACATACATCTTACCCACTTTTGTGGAGAACTGTAAGCGCGTGGCGCAGGGAGATGGATAACTACTATAATAAAAGAGACAAGAGCCAAATCTTTGTGGACGTAGCCTAGGAGGGGTGAACCATGGTAACGTCTATGTAATGTGTTGAATGTTTGCATATCTTTAACTTATTTCAAGCAATAGATGACTACAATTGATGAATAACCAAACACATTATTAGAATCTGTTTATATTTTGAGTTATATGCATGCAATTCCTGGAAACAAATAGATTACAGTAACAGTTCGTAGAATAGGGCCTTAATCAAGAAACCATTTATATCCTACTCTATCCTAGGCTATAAACACCTGAGTCTTACAATCAACCATCCTTAGCTATCTCAGGTGAGACTGCGCAGTACCTTCCGGGCACTGTGCTACCTTTTGGTTTACCAGGAGGGCCGATAGTTAGAGGCTTTGTTGGAACCCCGAATGACATGAACCTTGGGTCAATAACTCAGATAACCTGAGAAGGGAGTCGATAAAACCAACAAATGGTTCTGTTGCCATACTAAGAGGAACAAGATAGGAATGAGTAGATGAGATAGAGTGGACAAGAACCATCGAAGAAGCAATGAGTCGTTAGAAGGGAATGTGGAGACCTTGGAACCCCACGAGAGAAGAAATCAAGGGTTGGTTGTGAACTAAAGAGCTAGAATTTGCACACAAAGACAATAGAAACCCTAGAATCACACCACGCGGATACCTGGATAAATATGTGTTTACGAATTTACACGAAATTATTTTTTGTGATTTTCTGCATCTACTACAGGAGTGGATCTTAAGGTTAACAGATAATCACCCAACGAACCGGATTCGACAACTAGATTGGACTCTAGTATAGATGCAGCAGCTGCAGCAGGTGAACAACAAATTCAACCACACAATAGACTTTTGGCTTGATAGTATTGTGGCAGGATTCATCACAGAGTTTGTGGTATACACAGTAAAGTCATACGGCATAGCCGAGCAAGAATTTCTATGAGGACCCAAAGGAAGGTACATTCGATTACTGTATACTTTTATCAATATATTGCTATATAACAAGGGTGTAATGACAATGGAATCAAGCAATTATACTTCCTTGCACACATGGGGGAAGGGGGGAAGCACTGACAGAAAGAGGAGGAATGGAAGGAGGGAAAGATAAAAAGAAGAAGGAAGAGGAACCCTTGGACCTGATCTCGATGGATGATGACCAGCTCAAGTGGATCTTGGTGTCATCAGGAATGACGCATAGTGGAGCACCCTACCAATATAAGAAAAACACCAAGAAGAGATCCATAGCCAAAAGGGAGGGCTTGGCAAGAGATGAGGAAGAGGTAGAGCATCTCCGGACTGTGGAGCAGATTGAGGAAATCCTGCGCGCCACCTATGAGAGGAAAACAAGAGACCCAAGAATGGGAGGAGAAGACAGCCACCCCTTTCATATCAATGTCAGTGTGGAACCCATAAACCCATGTGCGACCAATACACCACAAAGAACACCACCGTTTAGGAAACCAAAGTTTGGAGGAAGTCCGACAACAAGAAGAACATCCACACAAGGAGCGACAATTAGAGGAGCCGGTTCAGGTAATCTTAGTCAAATATCCACACCACGTGGAGGAGGCAGTAGCTCAGTACTCAGAATGGAAGGAAACAACCCTACTATCAGATTACCAAAGTTTTGAGGAGCAGCAGCAGAAGACCCTGAGAAGCATCTATTCATTTGCACTAAGATCTGGGAAGCAAAGCAGATCACTAATGACAACACCAAACTCGCGTAGCTAGCGATCACACTAAGAGACCACGCACTAGACTGGTACATGAGTCTAGACACAAACAGTGCTCCCAGGATGACAAGGACACTAGACGAAATTAAGAAACTACTAATTAATGAGTTCCAGAAGCCGAGCTCAGAGGATTATTATATGAACAAGATGATTGAGATAAGACAGAAACTAAGAGAATCGATATGGGAGATTGATCAAATATTCAAGCGATTAAAAGGGAAGTTAAAATACCTTATGACCAAGATGCAACATCAACACCTCTTTGTCAACTCACTACTCCCACACTTAAAATATCCACTACGACAATAGAAGTTTCAGACACAAGCAGAGGCTCTGCAAACAACCTTGCAATTGGAAGAGAATTAGTACCAGCAGATGGACCCGGCTATCGAAGAACTGAAAGAGGATCTGAAGAATTTAACATTTTAGCTGAACTAGAATAAGAACAAGGAGAAAGGAGAAGCCGTTTGGTGTACCACATGTAGGACAGAAGGACACCACAAAAATGAATGTCTGACATTCACGCAGTATATGGCAACAAGCATGCCAAACCTGCTCCCACAGGGGGGATTATGGTGTGAAATTTGCAAGAAACCAGGTCACGATCCTTACCATTTCACGATGATGCAGAAATACCAAACAGTCCCAACGAGCTCATATTGCACATTTTTCAAGTCAGTTGGCCATGACGACAAAGACTGTCGAACTATGGAGATGATGCAGGAAAGAACCTCAGACGCATACAGGGTACAGGCATAAATGATGATTGGGCAGGCAACACCATAGTTCACTCAAGCCCCAACACCATACAACATTGCACAGTAGCAATATAATACTCCGCATCAACCTTATAATAACGTGCAGCCGCAGTACAACCCAGCACAACCCCAGTACAATACCACATAGTATAATCAGAGACCACAATATAACGTGCCACGAGGTGATCACGTAGCCTATAGAGGAGAAGAACGAGCCAAAGGAGGTTTCGGACATGGAAGAGGACCAGTCACATGTCACAATTACCAGCAACTAGAACATTATGCATGGGAATTCCCACTACCACCAGTGACCTGTATGTATTGTCACGCTTCAGACCATGATACAGAGGAATGTCCAACACTACTCATAAAGATCCAGGAAAAAAGCAACCAAAATAACCAGAATGTTCAGTGGATTTCAGCCAAAGCAAGGGATGACGGATGAAACATCAACATAGTCACTCGAGGAGGAATGAAAACAGGAAATTACGTAGTCTGACAGGACCTGGCACATAACCAACGGGTAAAGAAGAACCCCGGCTCCAAGAAGCAGTTTGATGCACAAAAGGAAAAGGAGATCTTTACAAAAGCCCGACAAGAATTCCAAAAGGAGGACATAGCCCTGACTACGCAACAAAACAAGGAAGCTCCGCAATATGACATGCTGCCATCACTGGACCATACCAACAGATTACAACCTAAGAAGCAAGTAAGTACTATCAAAGACTTTTTGCAATCATGCATCAAAATGTTAAGTGATCCTTCAACTATCAAAGTATTTCAAAACATGCTAGAGAAATGTAGCAGTGAGATGGAACAGAAACCAGAACTGAAAACTGTCAACCACCTACACACAATAAGAAGAACAAGTAGAGAATTTAGAATCAATGTTAATATTGGGGATTTCAACATGGGAGATATTATACTAGATCTAGGATCCGAAGTGAACATACTACCAAAGACCACATGGAAATGCATGGGAGAACCCACACTGGGATACTCAACTGTTCAATTAAAGCTGGAAAATGAACATAGAGTCCTACCAATAGGTAGACTGAAAGGAGTAACCATAGATCTGGATGGGGTATGCACTAAGGCAGACTTTGAAGTCATCGAAATAGTAGACGGTAGAACACCTTACCCAACGCTACTTGGTCTGGATTGGGCATTCAACAACCAGGACATAACTACCTTGAAAACCAGAAAAATGACATTTGAGTCAGGAGACTATAGGGTTATAGCCCCACTCGACCCATCAGAAGGCGAGAGGTTCATAGAACCCACTTGCCTATATCTAGATGAAATTGGCCAGTTGTATAGAACAACTGCGCACGATGCGGACTATATAAACCCAACTGCAGATGAGATACTCAATTGGTGGAGCATTACTTCATGAACAACAGACTCAGACACTAGGTTAGAAAACTACCAGCAAAGACTACACGAAGTATCCACAAGAAGGTGTGCAAGAATAGACTGTGTAGTAAGATGGCTTGGCGCAAAAATCAGAGAACCACCCAGTTTTCACGGACTAAATGATTTGGAAACATTCTTGACACAATATGAAGATGAAGTCTTAGAGAGCCAGAGACTATTAGCACTAAAGGCTACACCCGCAAGATGGTGGGGTGTGCACAAAGAGACTATCACAGATTGGTACCAATGCAAACCATTACTACGCATAAGGTTTGGCACATAACAGATATGGAAAAATTGACAAAAATATGATGGACTAGGAATGCCAGCAGAACACTTGGAGGTGTGTAAAAAACTATGGAAAATGACGCCACCAGAAGAATGGTCTCACCACTTCAATCATACTTTAGAAGGCATACCAACAAATTGGTATATAGACCAGAAAATGTGAAAAGGAACCAAGACATGGGTGACACTCCAACAGAAACTTACAGTCACTTTCTCATTCGAGCATGAGAACCGCAACATAGACACATCCCTGAAATGGATCAGAGATGTCATATTCATTACAGAATTAGAAGTGGAAGTTATCAAAGAGGTATAGTAGTGGAATAAGCAGAAAATCAAGGAACTATTGTCATGCTACCAGGTACAAGAAGAAGCACCAGATGAAGATGATCTGCGCGGTATTCATATCGAAGAAGTCGAAGGAGAGAGAGAGGTGGAAGGACCACCCTTAGAATCAGAGGCCATCTCTGTGCCAATCAAGATCAAGAAGGTTAACATAGGGACCGTTGAGTAGCCCAAAATGGCCAGCATTGGAGTTTATTGAGATGAACAGACACTATAAAGAATCACAAAATCGTTGCGCGAATACATCGACCTTTTTCCCACAACCTTTACAGAGTAGAAAGGAATAGCTGTAGAATTAGGAGAAATGAACATACCACTCAGACCTCATGCGAGACCCATTAAACAATGACCATACAGACTTAACCCCATCTATAAATAGAAAGTCAAAGACGAGATCGACAGGATGCTCAAGGCTGGCATCATCGAACCAGTCGAAGAATTAGAATGGATAAGCTCGATGGTAGTACAGGACAAGAAATAGGGAAGAGGGATCAGGATATGTGTCGACCTGAGGAAGTTGAACGATGCCTGCTTACATGACCCATTCCCCACACCATTCACAGACAAAGTACTCGAGAACGTAGGAGGACATGAAGCCTATTCATTCATCGATGGATTCTTGGGATATCATTAGATTAAGAAAGCACAAGAGGATAAACACAAGATCACATTTGCGACAGAATGGGGAACTTATCAGTACACAGTCATGTCGTTCGGATTGAAGAATGAACCTGCGATATTCTCCAGAGTGGTTATCACAACATTTAAGGAATTCATTCACCAATTTCTCGAAGTCTACCTAGATAATTGGACGGTTTATAGCCTATTAAAAAACCATGTGGAAGTTTTACGCCTGATGTTAGAATGAAGCAGAAAGTGCCAGATATCACTGAATATCAAGAAATGCATATTTGGAACACCATTTGGGATACTACTGGGACACATATTATGCAAACAAGGTTTATTAATGGGTCCGGCCAAAATCGCAGTCATTGTTAACCTACTAGCACCCAAAATAGTCTACCAACTAAGATCAACATTGGGACATATGAGATACTACAGGAAATTCATCAAAGGATACATGCAGATTACAATGCCTATGGATAAACTGTTAAGGAAGGATACCAAGTATCAATAGAATGACGAGTGCCAACACTGTCTGGATACCGTGAAGGAAAATATGGTCACTGCACCAATATTGGTATTTCCAGACTGGGAGAAGAGATTCCATGTACATGTGGATGCATCAGCAATAGCAATTGGAGATATTTTAGCGCAACCAGAAGCAGGAGACTTGGATCACCTGATAGCGTTCACAAGCAGGAAATTATCAAACTTAGAACAAAACTATAACACGATGAAAACATAAGTCTTAGTTATGGTTTACGCACTACCGAAATACATACATTACCTATTGGGAAAACACTTTAAGATGTTTACAAATCACTCATCCCTGAAATACCTAGTTAACAAGCTAGTGTTGGGGGAGGGAATCTGTCGATGGTTATTGCTATTTCAAGAATTTGACTTTGAAGTAATAGTCAAACTAGGGAAACTAAATGCAGGGCCTAACCACATATCAAGGGTCACAAATGGAGAGGAACCAACAAATTTGGAAGACAACTTTCCAGATGCACAACTCTTCTCAGTACAGATTGTTGACGATTACTTCACAGAGATCATCTAGTACTTGAGCACAGGTACTGCACCACAGGGATATACCACCACAAAGAAAAAGAAACTGGTAGTCCGCGCAGCCGACTATCAACTAATCGCAGGGTATCTATACAAAATGGGCGCAGATAGCATCTTACGACGATACGTACTAGACCACGAATGACCCAAAATTTTAGTAGAAGCCCACAAAGGAATAGCACGAGGGAATTATGGAGGAAAATCTACCGCAAAAAAGGTACTATGCACAAGATTATGGTGGCCAATGATCCATCGAGACTTGAAAGAATATTGCCAGCAATGTGATGTCTGTCAACGGGTCAGCAAACCCAACAGAAGGGACAAGATGCCACTACAACCACAAGTGACACGTCAGGGATTTGACAAATGGGAAATCGACTTTGTGGGATTCATTAACCCACTCACCAAGAGAAGAGGGGTGAGATACATTATCACCACGACGGAATACTTAACGAGATGGGTGGAAGCCACACTAGTAAAAGATTGCAGTGCAGAGACAACTGCCCACTTTCTTTTCAAACAGGTAATTACTAGGTTTCGGTGCCCAAGATTTTTGATGAGTGACCAAGGAACGCACTTCATCAATAGCACCATTCGAGTGATGCTTAAAGAGTTCGAAGTTCATCACCAAAAAATCACACCGTTTCACCCACAGGCTAATGGCATGGTAAAAGCCTTCAACAAAATTCTAGAGAACGCCCTAATGAAGATATGTAATGTCAACAGGGAAGATTGGGATCTCAAGGTACTAACAATACTATGGGCATATAGAACCACATGCAAAAATTTGATAGGTCACACACCATTCAAACTGATCTATGGTCAAGAAGCAATATTACCATTAGAATTTCTAATACCTAGTCTACGTGTAGCAGCTATCACACAAATGACTGAATGAGGTGCAATCCAGGAATGACTGGATCAATTACTATCAATGGAGGAAGACCGAATCTTGGTAGGATTCCATCAACAAGTATAGAAAGTGAGAGACAAAGTGTGGCATGACCACCACATCAATAGAAATATGTTCAAGGAAGGAGATCTAGTATTGCTCTATGACACTAAAGGGCTGCAGCACCCAGGGAAGCTGAGGATGCATTGGCTATGACCATACGAGGTAAAAGTTGTCATGGACAAAGGAGTTGTAAAGTTGAAAGATGTAGCAGGCGCAGACCTCAGAGGAATGATCAATGGGAGCCGACTGAAGCTATACAAAGATAATCGACTACCCACTGTGTAATACAACACGCAGTAAAAATAAAATAAAAAAAGAGAGCCTAAAAATAGCATACGGCATGATGGACAAGCCGCATATGAAACACAAAACTAGTGAGGGAAAAAACAACGGCCATATCGAAAAGGGAAACAAGTGGGAAAACGAAAATCAATAAAAGCACACTGATAGGACAACATGAGGCAGAATTAAAGCAAGGAAAGGATGGATGGGATGTCGCACTAAATGCGCCAGCTGGTGATGACAAAGTAGCCATAAGGGCAGGTACAAAACTGTCGCGGATGCATTGAACCAACACTTATGGTGCATTAATCACACAAGGTAGGAGGAACCCTCAACAAGCTTCATGGCACATCCATACAACACATGAGCACAAAAACAATTAGTCTATTCACAAAAGAAGAATGGAGAAAGAGAAATAGCAGCCTGAATGCACAGAGCGAGATCGCAGAGCTTATTCGATTTATTTGAACCAAACAAACATCTGACAGACACCTGTATGGCACCACCAAAGATCACATAACTAGACCAGACAATCAGACCAACTAGGGTTCAAACTAGGTCGCGAGGAACAGGGGGAGAAAACAAGCAGCAACCACCAGAGATTGTTGATATTGACGAAATCCCATCGCCGGAGGATATTCCAGTCGAATCAACACCGATCCAGGAAGAAATCCCACAGCCCCAAGAGGAAACCATAAAAGAGGATACATCGGCAGCAACGCAGGAGCTTCAGAATCAAGCAGTAGGAACTCATCAGGAAGGACAGCTAGAAAACGCCGAAGCAGCCATGGAACTAAATGGAAGCACATAGAACCCAGAAGTAGAGCTCCAACCAGATGTTCCACAAATACCCATCCCAAACTTTTATTTTTCGAACGAGCTGATTGGCAAAATGGGAAAATCTTGGGAAAAATAGATGGCGAAGGAGCAACCGGAAGCTACTGGAACTTCGAGCCAGCGAACACAACCATAAGACAGGATTCAGATACCGAGCTTGCCTCGAAACAAATTAGCTACAGAGATTGTGCTACCTTGCACACCAAAAGGCATACAAGTGGACTCGCAGCTATTGGGTCACGTCAGGAAGCTCACATTTTCTGACCATGATGTGGTGGATGAAAGAAAATATCCAGAGCTTGCACCACAAGTCTTTTCGGAACAATAACCATGAACCCTCTCGGAGGAAATATCACTAGGCCACACAAGTGGGCAGCTGGACTGGACAGAACTGGAATCCTAGGATTGTTGAAGATACCACACTTTGGCAGAGGCCAATATGCATCGTCGTGCATCAAACAACTATTAGCAGTTACGCATGGAGGGGATTTATGGCTGGACAAATCCGTCCCCAAAACTATTGAACTTATTAAATAAATTACAGGACTACCCATCTGGGGTATGGATCCTGCGCTGATACTAGATGACAAGTCCAAGAAAAAAACATTGGCAGAAGAAATGAACAAGAAATATGGCACCGACAGGGGAACGAGAGGCATTATAATGAAGAAAATTAACGATGTCGCGACACAACTGGGAGCAAAGATCTTAGCATGCAAACTGCTAAGAAAATGTCGTAAATATGAAGTACCGGCAGGAGTTATCATAGCTTCAGCTCAGTGTGAAGAAGCCACCTTCATGAGCTGGGAACTATATCTGTCAAACTTGTTCCAAATCGACTGTAAAGACGTGCAAGAAGAAGGTATGGAATTTCACTACTCATGGATGCTTACTCTCATCGCTTTCATGGGATAGAAAGAACCGAATCACGTCATCTTCTGTGCCACACCACATCCAGAAGGAGTGAGATATCGTGTCCTAAAACCCACGCCACTGGCCAAGCATAAAAAGGAAAATGGAATTATATTTGAATCTTACCTACGGGAAATGTAGGAAGCAATCAACCAAGCATGGAGGATAACACCAGAGGTTGTCGCGTGATTCGGGGGCATCAAAAATTTTTGGGCTAGACAACAAGCCATGTGGATACAACCAAGACAGGACCCACATAAATAGTGGCTACAGATGCACTATTGTGTCACTGAGGGAGACATCGACATGATCATCCACGAGTGGTGAGATGAATGGAAGATCCCAACCATACCCAGAGAAGTACCAGAACAAACAACAGAAGGAGGGCTCCACAGCCAGAAACACAACCTCCACAAGTCCCAGTACCCAAGAAACCAAGAACAGGCCAAATCAAGTTGACTCAGACAGAGGGTGGCTCAGAGCAATGAGGGACCTAGAAGGGGAGAACAAAAACCACTCAGCCAACCAATGAACAATAGAACCCAGCTGAGGGAGCACATGAAACCGCGATGAACCCGATCACACAAGAACCAGGTGGAACTAAGAGACCAGCGGTACAGGAAACAAGTCTGCATAAGAAATCAAAGGCACAACGATCACCACCAAAATACACAATCACAGAGGACAATGGCAAGATGATTGCTAGAATGGTCCAGGATTGTCTCATAGAGGACTTTGATCATGCAGCACACCACAGGGATAAATTGCATAAGGATCTGATAGAAATGGGGCAACTCCTGAATAAATTCGGAGAATCCCATATTACAAGTAGCAGCAGAGGCATAAAGCCATCGAGCGCACATAACATAGAAATAATGGAGGTAGGATAATGCGACTCAGTTCTTCCGAAACCACATTCCACGGTTTACATAAAGCTGAGCATGCTACGAATGGATGAGATTGTGGGACAAACACCACTAAAGGATTTGGATCAGATCCAATTGTTCCTAACACGGATGCCAGCAAATACCTTATACCAATTGTAGGTTAGCGTCGACCATGAGATACAATCTCGAGCACATCAAAATGTGGTCGAGCTACAACAAGCAACAAAGATGTAAGAAACACTGGAAACAGTTTGCACGCAGGCCAAATCTGAAACACAGGAGGAAAAGGAATGCAGGAATGAGTTGGAATGCAAAGTGGAAGACATTTTTGGGAAACTTCCAACTACTACACAAGGAAGTGAACTCCTAGCGGTAGAAAAGATCGATCAAATTGCAGAGGCAATTGATCAGTATCAGAAGGAGATCGAGACTCTATGTGGACAGATTAGACCAACCACTCCACTAGCAGTAAAGAAGAAGAGGAAGAAGGAAGCAATAGTGCAATTACATGAGCTTGAAAAATAGGTCAGTAGAGCAGCCGACTTGCTGGATAAAGCAATGCAACTCTAGACAAATCTGGAAGAGGACCCACAGGTCCAACAATGGGACAAGGAGAGAAAAGGATCAATTTAATGATCCAAGAATTCTCGTAGCAACAAAAAACCATCCCAATCCCAGAATGGGTCAAGGGGAAACAAGAGTTAAATAAGTTATAGGCAGAACTTCTCACTGCACAAACACGGAAACATGAGCATCAAGCTTAGATAGAACCATTGCAGGAACAGATAGAAATAGTACTGGAGCAGGCATAAGAAGCTAGAACACAGTCAACATGAACTCAACTGGAATGTGAAGGAATGATAAGAGAAGAAGTAGCAGCGTAAACAGTCGATATTATCAAGGAAAAAATCACGCAGGCACTGACAAAAGAAACAGAATTGCAGGAGAAGTTCCAGACGATCACTAGGGAGATCGAGGAAGCACAGCGCAATTAGGTGACTCGGGATGAGTCACATGTCAGTGTTGGGGGTCTGTTGGCACCAGGATGAAGTGGAAAGAAGGATGATCATGGGAAAGAAAGCATGCAGGAAACTGAAGTGATAACTGGAAAAAGATCAGCACACGTGAATGCAAGAAAGCGTGCACAGAGGGAAGTGATAGCTGGAGGAAGAACAACACGTGCATGTGAGAAAAACCTAGTGTAAGAAGGGTTAGGGTTTTCGTAATATTCTATAAGTGGCTGAAGAGCCCAAAATATATAAATATAGATATGTAAGTATCATATAGGGGGGTTGTGGTGGTTGTGGTTGTTATTGTTGTTGTTGTAGTTGTCATTGTTGAGTTTATGTTAGTTCTTATGAAGATTGCGATTGTTACTGAGTGATTTTTTCGAGTATTGTTTTTGGCGATACGTGAGGGGTTTGAATTGTATGAACCGAGTTTTGTAAGCTATTGAGCAAGAAATATATGAGGGAAGGTAGATCTGAGGATTATACCATAGGCTGTAGAGCCCAATGCAATCTAGTTCACCTCACATAGATCTTACCCACTTTTTCAGAGAATTGTAAGCGTGTGGCACAGGGAGATCAAGAACTACTATAATAAAAGAGCCAAGAGACAAATATTTGTGGATGTAGCCCAAGAGAGGTGAACCACGATAACATCTGTGTAATGTGTTGAATGTTTGCATATCTTTAACTTCTTTCAAGAAATAGATGACTACGATTGATGAATAACCAAACACATTATTAGAATCTACTTATATTTTGAGTTATATGCATGCGATTCCTGGGAACAAATAGATTACAGTAAAATTTCACAGAACATGGCCTTAATCAAGAAACCCTTTATCTCCTACTCTGTCCTAGGCTGTAAAAACCTGAGTCTTATAGTCAACCATCCTTAGCTATCTCAGGTGAGATTTCACAATACCTTCCCAGCGCTGCGCTTCCTTCTGGTTTACCAGGAGGGCCGATAGTTAGAGCCTTTGTTGGAACCCCGAATGACATGAACCCTGGGTAAATAACTCAGATAACTTGAGAAGGGAGTCGTTAAAACCAACAGGATGCATCTGTTGATACTGAGAGGGGGGTGAATCAGTATCAATTACAATTTAAAACCTTTTTCAACTTATACTTAAACCATTCAACTATATCCAATGAGCAATGAACAATAGTATAAGAGTTACACCAATACACCACAATACACCATGCACAATATATGAGAAATAATCAATAGTTATTGTTCAAGGGAAGTAATGAATTCCAAAGGTAGCTACAACGTCCAAATGTAAAGGGAGGGATAAACCTCCAAGAGGAAGATACAATACTCCAATATCAAGAGAGAGTTTAACTCTCCATCCTTGCCCCTTCCTTCCACCCAAGAATATATGAGAGATAATAAAACTTTACATTAAATCATCACTATCAACCAATCATCACATAGAACCTGATAATGCTTCCTGAGACTTCTTCAATTTCTACAATTCTTCAATTATTGGAGTACTCTAATCCTATAGATAATATTACTCAATGTATTCTCTGAAACTCCTCCAATTTTCACTCCTTGAATTCTCCCCAAAAATAGGTTATAGAAAGAATGGTAGACTTTATTCAATTATGGTATATTCAGGAGAGTGAACTTGCACAGAATGCCCCGCACTCAATAATTAACATCCGATTTTGAAACTCACATACAAGAAACTACATTCCATACACTTTCCAATGAAATTTTTCCCACTTAATTTGGATTCTCGATGAAGAAGTTATGACTGTTTTACCTGGAACACCTGTTTATTGACTAGCTTCAAGACGGGTCACAAACCCTATCTTGCACAGAGTGTTTCTCCATAATTATAGAGAATCAAGAGCTGAAATTTTTACCAGATGTACCTTGATATGTCTTCTCAATACCATAGCAATTTCACCATCTGAATCGTTCTAGAAAAAACTTTATAGCAAAAATGGTAAGATGACCTGAAAATAACATACCTTAGAACACATCACCAAAAGACCTCATCCTTCCTTGAAATCCGGCCTTCTTTTCTTTTTATTACCTCTGAAATTTGGTTTGTATCAAATGAATGTATAATGATGTTTATTTATACCTTTTATATCACTTCCTTTTAACATTAGGGCTGACCTGACACTTTCTTATTTTGTAATTCTTTTATTTAATTATATTCAAGGCCTACATGTACTTCCTTCTTCAATTCACTTTGTCATCTTCAAAAATTCATTTCTCCTCAACCACGAGGATCCACGTGACGTGCCACATACCACCGGAAACAACATGATGTATAATATCCATCCATGGGTGTTGTATCTACATGTGCATTTTCCTTCATGTTCAAATACCTTCATCAATCTTGCAGTCCAAAACCCATGACTAGGGTTGACATCAATGACAACAATTCCAACAATCTCCCCCTTTGTCATTGATGGAAACACTCATGCTCCCCCTATCATCATGATCCCAATTTCTCTCCCCCTTTGACATCAATGGAAAAGGTTAGGGTTGATCCCCCTGAATTTAATGGGAAAATGTAACTCTCTTCTTTGCGACTGCTCCCCTTGAACATGTGGCACTCAATAATACTTCATCCTTATTTTTGGTCTTTGGGACTTTTTCTTCCTTAGAATCCTTTTGTGTGGATTTTTTCTTCTCTCTCTTCTTCATTTCTAGGATGTATATGTTGTTCAGTCTTCTTGTTGTAGTTGCAACCAATCTTCCTGAGTTATTTTCTCTGATTTTACATTTTCGGGAATCAAACGTAAGAGTGTATCCTTGATCACACATTTTACTAACACTGAGTAGATTATGATTCAAGTCTTCAACCAATAGAACATTCTTTT
>JASDQU010101663.1:242757-254534 GCA_032191745.1 Picea mariana
TTTCACAACTACCCAATTCACTTCTTAGTTTTCTTTGTGTGTCTTTGAGCTTGCTATTTTCAATCTCAACATGCTTCAATTTTTTAAGATTCTCATCTTCTTGTTGAATAATTTTTTTTTCATGATTTTCTTCTTCTTCATTGGAATTTTCTTCTTCAGTGTCATTTCTTTCAATGCTTGGATGAGGACATTCAAATTCAACATGACCTACTCCTTCACAATTAAATCAAAAGAACTGACCTCTATTTTCTTCTTTGAAATCTGAGATGTTGTAATTTGTTTCAACTTCTTCTTCTTATTCTTCTTCTTACGTGTCTTCCCTTACATAAAGGTCTTGTAGCTTGTCCCAAAGCTCTTTTGATGATGCACATGATCCCACCTTGGGTTTCACTGAATCTGTCAATCCATCTAGGATGGTATCTATTGCCAATTTGTTGTTCCTTTTTGCTTCTTTTTGAGCTGCAGTCTTTGGATTCTTCAAAGCATTGTATCCTAACGCAACTGAGAACCAAACATCTACCCCAAGAGCTTTCAAGTAAGTTTCCATTATATTACTCCAGTCTTCAAAATTGCTTCCATCAAATGGTGGAATCCCATTTGGAATTTTGTCTTCCATTTCGTCTTAGGATCTTCCTTCCAATGGTTAAACTATACTGAAGGTAACCCACTCTGATACCAATTGTTGATACTGAGAGGGAGGTGAATCAATATCAAGTACAATTTAAAACCTTTTTCAACTTATACTTAAACCATTCAACTATATCCAATCAGAAATGAACAATAGTATAAGAGTTACACCAATACACCACAATACACCATGCACAATATATGAGAAATAATCAATAGTTATAGTTCAAGGGAAGTAATGACTTCCAAGGTAGCTATAGCTTCCAAATGTAAAGGGAGGGATAAACCTCCAAGAGGAAGATACAATCCTCCAATATCAAGAGAGAGTTGAACTCTCCATCCTTTCCCCTTCCTNCTTCCACCCAAGAATATATGAGAGATAATAAAACTTTACATTAAATCATCACCATCAACCAATCATCACATAGAACCTGATAATGCTTCCTGAGACTTCTTCAATTTTGCAATTCTTCAATTATTGGAGTACTCTGATCCTGTAGATAATATTACTCAATGTATTCTCTGAAACTCCTCCAATTTTCACTCCTTGAATCCTCTCCAAAAAGAGGTTATAGAAAGAATGGTAGACTTTATTCAATTCTGGTCTATTCAGGAGAGTGAACTTGCACAGAATTCCCCGCACTCAATAATTAACATATGATTCTGAAACTTGCACACAAGAAAATATAGTCCATACTATTTCCAATGAAAATTTTCTCACTTCGTTTGGATTCTCGATGAAGAAGTTATGATTGTTTTACCCGGAACGCCTGTTTATTGACTAACTTCAGGACTAGTCACAAACCCTATTTTCCACAGAGTGTATCTCCATAATTATAGCGATTCAAGAGCTGAACATTTTACCAGAGGCACTTTGATATGTCTTCTCAATACCATAGCGATTTCACCATCTGAATCGTTCTAGAAAACAATTTATAGCAAAAATGGTAAGATGACCTGAAAATAACATACCTTAGAACACATCACCAAAAGACTTCATCCTTCCTTGAAATCCGGCCTTCTTTTCTTCTTATTAACTATGAAATTAGACTTGTATCAAATTAATGTATAATGATGTTTATTTATACCATTTATTTCACTTCCTTTTAACATTAGGGCCGACCTGACACTTTCTTATTTTGTAATTATTTTCTTTAATTATCTTCAAGGCCTACATGTACTTCCTTCTTCAATTCAATTTGTCATCTTCAAAAATTCATTTCTCCTCAACCATGAGGATCCACGTGACGTGCCACATACCACTGGAAACAACATGATGTACACTATCCATACATGGGTGTTGTATATGCATGTGCATTTTTCTTCATGTCCAAATACCTTCATCAATCATGCGGTCCAAAACCCATAACTAGGGTTGACATCAATGAAAACAACCAATATTCCAACAACATTAGGCATCAAACTATCTCAGGACAAGTATGCATGAGATCTCCTTGAGAGATTTCACATGACATACTGCAAGTCTGCTCCAACTCCTTTCCTATCAGGAGTCAGACTTGAGGATGGTGAGGACACTCCACTGATTGACATCACACTATACAGACATGTAGTGGGGGGATTGTTGTATCTCACACACTCCAGATCAAACCTCTCCTATTAATTTGGCACACTTTCCAGGTTCATGCAGGAGTCGCATGAGCTACATTGGAAGGCTGCAAAGCGTATCCTTCGATACGTATAAGGAACAATCACTTTTGGGATTCACTATTTATAAGACTCTAAATTGGACCTCATCAAATTCATTTATTCTGACTGGGTTGGTGATAACATTGATCGCAAGTCCACATCTGCTTACTCACTCAGTCTTGGTTCTGGGCCTATTTGTTGGTCAAGTAAGAAGCAGGATGTTATTGCTCTATGTTATAACCCTAATTTGTACCAGACATACTTACCTGGCATCAGGCCATCTTAGATTCCTTCTTTGTCAAAACACTACTGAACAACTCTTCTTAAAAAACCCCTTTATAAAGGCCCACGTGCCCTACTCCATTACTGCACGCGTGTACACACTAGCTGCCCCAATACAGCCTGCATGTACATACAAAAGCACGAAAAAAGGAAAGTTGTTGACGAAACACACAAGTTTGGGAAATTTAGCTAAACCTTTCGGCCATGCATGGTCGGTC
This sequence comes from Picea mariana, assembly GCA_032191745.1. Lineage (NCBI taxonomy): Eukaryota > Viridiplantae > Streptophyta > Pinopsida > Pinales > Pinaceae > Picea > Picea mariana. Next base: position 245,532 of record JASDQU010101663.1, read on the forward strand.
ATTCGACCAAATACCTAGCTCCTTCTAGCCTATAAAAGAAGGGGTAGGGGTTCCATTTGAAAGAAGGAAAAACATAGTAAATAAACTATACCCGATTGAGCATTCCCTTTGTCCCAACCTTTATCCATCCTTGTGGAAAGAGAAATATAGAGAAAATTAGTTGGAAGACAGTGAAAGAAGATCCCAGGACCAGGATCAAGGAGCAGTGGCCGACTTTATCATTGTAAGGTATCATTGTGAAGTTAATAAAAAAATTCTATTTCCGTCCCACCATACAAGATTGCCATTATTTGAATATTGATTGTATGATTGGTTAAATATCTAACCCATTATTTCATATATCAAATGCACGTGGAGTTATTTTTTTGTCTTTTGTGAATGTAGTTCAGCATTAGGAGGAGAGTTGCAGTCAAAGAACTACCAAGCGCGAAAAGGGATCGACATCAAACACAGAAAATAAGCTACGATAACTTGATCTTTTGAACTTTGTATTTACATATGAGTAATGGGGATTAGGTTCGGGATGATGGTAAAAAGTAGGAATCCTTAGTTCTTTTCTGCATGCATGATAAAACCCTAAGTGAAAATCTATAGGAGGGATTCCCACCCACAACAGAATTGGCGACCATACTAGGGAACCCTAGGGTTTCTGGGAACATTTTTTCTTGGGTATTTTTAAAAACATGTTTCATTCCTTGTTTTCAAAGTTTCTGTAAAAGTCTGAGATAACAGAGATTTTAGTCTTCCATACCAGTTATTTTTGTTTCTTTGCTTGACTGCACTTATTTTATGATACCCACAGAGGTACACGCGGTCAGTATAAGGCCTACACGTGTGTACCCACACCCTACCTTCACACAGCCCGTGTGTATACGCTAGCTGATGAAGTGTCAGTCGCATGTATGATTTCAGAAAAAATATTTTAGAGAGGCAGTCATCCTCTCCCCTATCAGAAGTAATACTTCTCAGGGGTTTTCAGGAACTCATTCTAGTCTTTGTTGTTTGCAGTTTATAGCTTAAGTTCCATCTCATATTGGTTTTGTTCTATGAAAATTTTCCTTGAATTGTTTTCTTTTTTCTGACAAAGCAGGTTTCTGAGTCTTTAAGAGATTATGGTTCTCAATACCAATAGTCTTTTCCAGTGCTTGATTGTTTGTCTTTTCATTTTTGAAGAGTTACAGAGGTACACACAATTTGCATAAGGTCTGCATGCGTGTACATGCGCTCTGAACTTACACAGCTCGCGTGCACATGCTGGTTGTTGAACTGACAGTAGCGTGCCTGTTGAGAAAATTTTTGTTTAAGGAGAGGTAGTCACCCTTTTCCTTGTCAAGAGTTATACCTCTTAGGGTTCTTAGTCTCTGTCATAGCAGTCGACAACTTAGGTCTGATCACAGCAATAGCTTGTTTTTTCATTAAAAGAGATTTTTTGTTTTTCCTAGCTTTTTTAACTTATTTTTATCTTGAAATTTTAAGAAAAATGAGTTGCATTTTGAATCGTCCATTCATCAGTCACTTTTAGAATATTTTGTTATTTCTGCTTTGATTGGAAGAAAGTATAAAAAAAAAAACTTAGCTTTTTAGGTCTCTTTCTTTCTTGGCATTTGCTATCCATTGTTATTTGAAAAAGAAAAATAAATTACCATAGTGAGGTGCCTTTAGACCTTGTAGTCTCTCATCCTATTCAACCATTGGTTGAGAAAGTGGTCACGCCGATGCAGTCATTGGCTGATCCCACTCCTCTTTTGTGGGGTGAGGTGCCTTTATACCTTGTAGTCTCTCAGCCTATTTAACCATTGGTTGAGAAAGTGGTCATGTTGATGCAATCATCGGCTGATCCCACTCCTCGTTTAGGGGATGAGGTGCCTTTAGACCTTGTAGTCTCTCAGCCTATTCAGCCATTGGTTGAGAAAGTGGTCATGCTGATGCAGTCATTGGCTGATCCCACTCCTCTTTTGGGAGGTGAGGTGCCTTTAGACCATGTAGTCTTGCAACCTATTCACCATCGGTTGCAAAAGTGGTCATGCCGATGCAGTCATTGGTTGATCCCACTCCTCTTTTGGGGGGTGAGGTGCATTTAGACCATGTAGTCTCGCAGCCTACTCAGCCATGGGTTGCAAAAGTGGTCATGCCGATGCAGTCATCGATTGATCCCACTCTTATTTTGGGGGGTGAGGTGCCTTTAGACCATGTAGTCTCGCAACCTATTTAGCCATTGGTTGCGAAAATGGTCATGCTGATGCAGTCGTCGGATGATCCCACTCTTCTTTTGGGGGGTGACATGTCTACCGACTATGTTTTTAGCATTTACAGTTCAGTATTTTCAAAACAAGGGGGCATTCCACTCGCTCCGAGCACAGCCCCTCCAAGCCCTAGGATGGTTTCCTTTGATTGGAATGACCTTGTTGAGCCTCGTCTTCCTTCCTCTGCACCCTTTCAAATAAGGGTTGAAGTCAATTGAACAGAAATTTATCGATGTATTGTGGATGAAGGAGCCTCTGGAAGTATTTTATCCTCCTCGATTTGGAAAGTATTGGGTTATCCCAAGCTTGTGTCTGCTTCACATGAGCTGTTGGATTTTGACAGATATCCTAGTGAATATTTGGGGGTTCTTCCTTAGTTTCCTATCTTGTTAGGTGGGAAGATTGTCCGTGTCGATGTTATAGTGGTGCAAGGCCCGTTAGATTTCAATATGCTTCTCGGGCATGATTATGTATATGCTATGAACGCTGTGGTATCTACACTCTTCCGGGTGATGCACTTCCCTCACAATGGAAGCATTGTCAGTATTGACCAACTGGCATCTGATAATCACCATCCTAATTCAACATTAGTTCAGGCTACCCCTTTATATGTTCCTAGTGTTTGTATAGACTCCACCCCGCCATGGGTTAATTATGGGGCATCTTATCCTCAGTGTTCAATTTCTTAAGAGAAGGAACTTGTGCAATCATGTTTTCCTTCTCGAGACTTGGAATCAGCAATTGATCCATTGGTGTATCCAATGGGGGCATGGGAGCCCTTGCTTCCCCCTCTTGGTCCAAGTGGGCTTGAGTATCCTTCTGAGTCTAATCTCACTGTTTGTAGATCCTCAAGCCCTCGTGCTTGTGATTCTTCACTGATAGACTCTGCCAGTCCTGGCTAGAGCCGCCATCATCATATGGAATATGGTCAGTTTACTTCACCATTTGGGACTGTCGAGCCTCGCTTGCATGATTTCTCAGATTTTGAATTACCTTCAGCTGAAGCTATCCTTGAAGCCATGACTACGGTTTCTATACCGAGGGAGGACTTATAGTGTGGTTTGTGTTTTCTTCCCTTTTGGGAGACTTCCCAAGTTCACTATCGAAGAGACTCTTGGTCCGAGCCTAGCACCGGGCTCTACCTGAACTAGTTTCATACATGAATCGTAGGCCCCATGAGTCTTCTTTTAATCCCTTTTCATACCCTCTAAATACGAAAATATTGCCCAGCAATCTTGTTGACCTTCATGCTTGCTAAACTGAAATTTGAAGTCACGTCTGTCTGGCGGTAGTTTACCCCTTTTTCGTTCTGGATGGTCAAATGTACGAACAAAGGTATCCTCTAGAGGCTTTGGTTCTCTAGAAGAGTACTCTTAGGTATAATTTTAACCCTTTTTCGGGCCTGAGAGACTAAATTTACGAAAAAGGAACCCCCACAGAGTCCATAGTTAAGCTCTTTTCAGACTCCCTAAAATTTAAAAGATCGTCGAGTGACCTTATTCTTTCACACTCATTAAAATGGTCCAGAAGAACATTCCTAACAGAGTCCATAGTTAAGCTTTTTTCAGAATCCTTAAAAATGAAAAAATTGCAGAGTGATCTTATCTTTGTCACACTCATTAAAATGGTTTTGAATAGATGTAATTTCGGTTCTAATTTACCCCTTTTTCGAACCGACTAGACTACCTTCAAAAAATGTACCACAATGGAGTCTCCTTTTACATTTTTTCAAACTCTCTAAACATGAAAAATGACTGAGCTTACCTTCTCTAGGCTCGTTAAACTTACATCTAAGGATGTTACCATTGTGTGTCTTATTAATCGCATTTGTATACCCTCATCTTTGGCCTAATGTCGACTCCATGTTGCTCTCAACCAAAGTATATGAAGCATGCCTTATACGAAAGCCCTGTAGCACTTTGCCTTTGCGTCCTGACACCATTGGCCCCAGGAGGGATTTTTCCAAGCGTCTTTTCTTTGAACATCAGTCTTGTCCTCACGCCTCAAACTCATATGTTTGTGAAACTCATTTCTCCTTAGTAACGTAGCATTATTTTATTCTTTTTCCAAAATTATTGAAAAAAGACAAAAAAAAATTAAATATACCCCAAAAAGAGGAAGGGAAAAGTATTTTCTTTATATTGGCAGGACAATGAGTCGCCCTTGGATAAAGCACATCCTTTCATTTTTTCTTCAAGTCCTGGGATTTAGTATGACCTTAGGAAGTTTTTCTCACTACATTGAGTTGTGTCCTCCTCCATTTGGTTATTCTTCCAAACATATGGAGAGTTTGCATTACCTCCTGCATCGTGAACTTATGATAATGCCATGCTGCCTGAGTCTCATCATTTGTCATGCTATTGTCCAAGGGAATTTTTTAACAAGCTCGAGTCGGCCCCTCTGCAGTTTGTCTCTTGTCCTCATGCCCGACCACCCCAAAGGTCCAATCAAGTCTTTGTTCAAAATCAATAAAGCCTTCAGTCTGATCATCAAGATTCTCTAGTCCATGACCGATGAGCTGTCAAAGACCTTTGGGTAGTGAAGTCGTACACTCATATTACACTCACACCCGAGTTTTGAAGATTTTGAAGTTGTTTCTCGAGCTCTGAAGACCTCAGCTCCAGCCATCAGGCCTTATCAACTTCTAGAACATGCATATTATACATGTATATCTTTTTGATTTAGAAATGTAGAGCCGCTGTGTATTGCTTGCGGCTACACTTTATATAGTTATATGACATGGATCTACAATGTATTTGATTGGTAGCCATGATTTTATTTCATCCCGAGCATGGGTATGCCTACCTCGGTGAGACAATTATTATTTTGCAGATGGCACTTACTGATTTCTGGTCCTTGGGCTCATCGTTTTGGTACGTTGATAAAGTTTGGTAATGTATTTCGGCCATCATATGCTCTTCTACCCTCACACATTAGGGGGCATCTGTTATAACCCTAATTTTCACCAGGCATACTTACCTAGCATCAGGCCATCTCAGATTCCTTCTTTTCCAAAACACTACTGAACAACTCTTCTTAAAAACCCCCTTTATAAAGATCGATGCGCCCTTCTCCATTACTACACGCATGTACACGCTAGCTTCCCCAATACAGCCCGCATGTACCTACAAAAGAATGGAAAAAGGAAAGTTGTTGACGGAACACACAACTTTGTGCAAGTTAACTAAACCTTTTGACCATGCATGGCCAATCATTCGACCAAATACCTAGCTCCTTCTAGCCTATAAAAGAAGGGGTAGGGGTTCCATTTGAAAGAAGGAAAAACATAGTAAAGAAACTATACTCGATTGAGCATTCCCTTTGTCCCAACCTTTAGCCATCCTTGTGCAAAGAAAAATATAGAGCAAAGCAGTTGGAAGGTAGTGAAATAAGAGCCCAGGACCAGGATCGAGGAGCAGTGTTCGACTTTATCATTGTAAGGTATCATTGTGAAGTTAATAAAAGAATTGCTTTTCCCATCCCTCCATACGAGATTGTCATTATTTGAATATTGATTGTATGATTGATTAAATCTCTAACCCATTATTTCATAGATCAAATGCACGTGGATTTATTTGTTTGTATTTTGTGAATGCAGTTCAGCATTGGGAGGAGAGTTGCAGTCAAAGAACAACCAAGCGTGAAAAGGGATCGGCATCAAACACATAAAATAAGGTACGATAACTTGATCTCTTGAACTTTGTATTTACATATGAGTAATGGGGGTTTAGGCCTGGGATGATGGTAAGAAGTAAGAATCTTTAGGTCATTTCTGCATGCATGATAAAAACCCTTAGTGATAGTCCATAGGAGGGATTCCCACCCACAAAACTCTATCTTTAATCGAGGCAGAGTATAAAGTGGTAGTTAACATAACCATTCAGGCTATGTGGCTAGAACATTTTCTCACTTAGTTGGGAATTTAGTTTCATCGGCCGATCGCCATATGGTGTGAAAAAAAGAGCACTCTGAAGTTCTACAGAGATCCATTTCAAAGGCAGGGAACGAAGCACATTGAGATCCACATGCACTACATCTGATACTTAGTACACTAGGGGATCATCAATTTGTAGTTTTGTCCTTCAGCAGAACAAACTGCATACATATTCACCAAGAACTTCACTAAGCAAGATTTCCATTATCTACGCAGCCATCTTGGAGTGAAGGACATAGTTTCCTAACAATTGTTCGTTCTTCTTTTTACGTGCATTGTACTTTGAGGGGGGGTTTTTCCCATAATTTTTTCCCTCTTTCCTCTCTTTATTTCAATGTATATTTTGTATTTGGGTACCTAACATTGCCTCGTTTCCGTGACCCATTCTTTATTTTCACCATAGTGATGTTCAGAGGGGGTGTTGGAGTTACTTCACACACACCTAGGATTTTTTTTTCCTAAGGTTTTTCCTATGTTTATTAGTCATTATTCAGTCTCCTATATTTTAGGAAGAATATTCCTCTAGGTATAATATTCTCTTCAATTTTCACTTAAGTTTGATCAGTTGAGTGGAGCCTAGATGCTACATTGGGATTATCACCATGCAACATTAGGATCATCACCAGTTAATTATCATTGTCCTTGGGATCATCACTAGGATAACGCATTACCCATGATTCCCTAATCTCCTCCTCACTTCACTATGTATTGGTTAGTTAACTGAAGACTGGTAGACTAGTTAACTCAGCTAGGTGGAAGTTCACTCCCGTAACTTCCTGAGAAACTAGACTAGGTGGCAGTTTACTCCTGTAACTGTTGGTGTGTGTCTAGATCACTCTAGACCACCACTATGGCACATTGGATTCTCCTCCAGTGTGCACTGGTTGAGTTATAAATAGTATATCATGTGTAAATTATCATTCATTCATTTGGTTAATGTGAATTCTTCCATTCTTTCTCTTCTTCTTCTCTTTCCTCATATTTTCTTTGCAACTATGTATGTCAATTCCTAGCTAGATCTATTCTATGAAGTTTCAACACATTTACAATTATACCATTTTGTTGTAGAACCTATAAGTGTTCTCTGAAAATTCCTAAGATGAAGGGAATCATCCATCAAAGAGTTGGAAGAGCACCATAAATGGAAAGTCATATCATCATTGTTAGGATATTCTCCAGGTTTTTCATCGAATTTTGGGATGTCAGATGATAATTTGGCAGGGATGGAGTGACAAAATGGATCATGATGGATGGGATTGTTGGTCAAATGTGACTGATATGGAATATCTAATGTAGGCAAGAATGGAATTTGTGGTTTTCTTGCGGATACTAGTGATAATCATATGGCATGGGAACACCAATAGGACTATATCTAGGTTGCGACAAGATGGAAAATATAGATGGTCCTCCCATATAGGGTGGATTCCTGGGTTGTCTACCCATGTTAGGGGATTGTCCTGATTGTCCACCCATATAAGGCAGTTGTCTTTGTTGTCCACCCATATACTATGCCTGAAAAGATGGACCTCCTACATTCTGCAATTGACATGATGGTCTCCCCATGTATTGAGTTTGAAGATACTATTGCATTGGAATCATGGGGTTTATGGATTGAAAGGGAAAAGTTCCTTGCAGAAGAATTCCCGTCGAGTTAGTTTGACCCCACAAAGGGTTAGAAACTCCTGGAAATGGATGTCCAGGATATAGGAAAGTGGTAGTAGGGATAGAAGGATTAGTAGGAGCAGAGTGCCCCCAGGTAGGTTGATATTTGTAACATCCCTCTCTGGCGCACTTGCCAAACTTATTCTTTGAGGACACTTGCTCGCAAGTGATCTGGATTTTTATGATGATAAAAATTTTTCCTTCATTATGATGCGTTAAGATATATGACAGGATGTTTTTACTACGTTGATGTAGACAGGTGTTGCTGACTCAGTTTCATTGAGTGTGCAGGGTTTCGGACCCTGAGGATGCAGAGGCATCGGTGGAACTCCCTTGGACTCTGGATTGAGTCAGGGAGTGGGCTATTTGGGTTGTTTCATTTATGGTGATATTGTTTTGTTTTGATGATATGCTATTTATTTTATGATATGTTGTTGACATGATCTGACATGATGGTTGATGATGCAGGCTGACGATAGCTTGCCGACCAGACTCACATATGGAGTAAAGGGGCCACACACGAGTTCCAGAGAGATTGAGGGAGAGGTGTGGACAACAGCCCTGCCATAGCCTACTAGCACTCCCACCGTGGCTCGAACTATAGGTTAACGATTACCTAGTTCGAGAGGATCCACGATGCCATGAGGGAAGACTGTGACAGTCTCTCACGATGATTCTAAGGGGCGCACAATAAGGCGGGGGCCTTATTCCTTAGAGCCCTTAGTCTCCCAAAAGTGTACCTGGCGAAGTGTTGACTCCAGGGGTTATAGAGTCTACCAATCCGTCAAGTCAGCGAGTGGCATTCTTGGAACACGTGGTGCATCCTGAAGGGCACGTCGTGCAACGAAAGCAAACGAGGCGAGTGGCACCCTTGGAGCACTTAGTGCGTCCTGAAGGGAACATCGCATGGATGATGATGATGAGACAACTTAAATGACCCTAAGACCTTAACGCCTGATAAAATTCTTAAAACGACTCCCCTAATTAAATTTTCGCCCTGTTCAAATCAAAACCTAAATTAAAACATCTCTAAGTTAAATTTGACAAGCCCTAAGAAAAGATTCTACAAAAATAAACCTAGGGCGTAAACTAAAACCCTCCTAGGTGTTAATTAAAGTCTTCTTAAAAGTAAAGGGGGTAAAGTAATGAGGGAATTAAATTAAG
>JASDQU010101663.1:268189-308463 GCA_032191745.1 Picea mariana
GCATTCAAAGCAAACAGTTCCATATACTTCGTCCACACTCATTTATAACAAATTATTTTGTAGGTTGCCACCTTCCATTTTGAGGTATGTTGTTAAATTCAATCATGATGCTACTTATATGATGTCAGTTCTATATACTGACCTCCTAATTATTGTTATTATAAGTATGGTTATTTGTTAACAGTGTTGTTGTCATTTTCAAATCTTGTCCGTTTGTCATTTTGGAGATTGTATTATTATATTGGCCACTGCTAAACATTATGTTATTGAATTTCAGTTATGATGTTACCTATAAATAGGATGGCATTTCTAAATATGATGTCAATTTTAGTGCATTACTGTTGGACCTTAGTGAATGATTTTATCTTGTAAGGTCCTTATGATCGTAGTGGTTGTAGCATATAAGAGGTATGATAACTGTGAAATCATGGTCCAGATCGTGACATAAATGATAGATGGTTAATGTTTCATGACAGAGTTATTGTAACTTTTAATTATTGTAATAACATACGTGGTGCAATAACCTGGAATTACGTAACCTAATTACCCAAGTTAGTATATCGGGGTGGTTGTTCTATAGATATTGTGAACTTGGGTGATCGTTGTCAGAGTCCCTGTCATGCGCCTTCCGTAAGGGGCGCAATTGTTCTTCTTATTTATGTCGTACTTGATTGTGGTCAGTTTTACTTTTGTCGCTAAATGTATGCATTGTGCACCATATGCCTATGATCGTATATTGTTTGTAGTTACTCGTCGTGTGCCTTTAGTCTTCTTGTGATGAACATCGTGGTTGCGTCTTGTCGGTTGTCCAGGGCATCGCACAGTTAGGTGTGTTGTTACTTCTACATGCGCGCACACACTTAAAGAAAAAAAAAAAAAATTGCACCTGTTACTAGAATGGTTGCCGTAACGAGGTGGTACGTTACAATATTTCAACCGTGTAGGTTTCCCCCTAGTAAAATGTTTCCCTACGACTGAAGGTTTCCCCCCAAATGAAGGTTGGCCTTCCATTGAAGATTGACCTTCAATGTAGGGCTTACTAATATGTGATGGTCGATATGGAGGATGAGTATCTTGTGGAACCATGGTTGTATGAAGGACTTGACTACTCTCCATCCGACCGATGGAATTACCAAGTAAGGAACTTCGTGTGTGCATGTGTGGAATTAGTGAAGCAGGAATGCTACCTGACCCATGTGAAAAGGAAGATGTATGTGCAATTGGTTGAGTTGATATTACCTGGGTCACTGACATTTTCAGTAAAGAAGAAGCACCAACAATATCAATTACAGGATTTGTGAAAAAAGGTAAATTCCCAAGTCATTCAGGAAAACAAAAAGATGATGGGATCGCACCAAAAGATTATGTAATGGTGGAACCAGGTAGTAATCTATAAGAATAATGAGAATCAACAAACATCATGGATGGTGGATTAGTGAGTGGTGGCCCAAGAGGATGAGTGAAAAGAGGATTTTTGTAAGATTCCATGCTTTCTACGAAGGTTGTGACCGGTTCTTCTACGTGATGGTCACTTCCAGGAGCTACGCTCTCTGTTTCATAATTTGGATCCCTGATCCTTCATAAGAAACATGGGGTTGAGGTTCCCAAACATCAGGTTCCATACCTTGTATATTTTGAAATTTATGATCCCAAGGCCGACAAAGAAAATAAAAGAAACACACCCCTAAGAAAATGAAAAAAAATTAACGAAGCAACATTAGGTTCAAGGATATTCTGAATATGGGATTTCAAGCCGTCAACGAAGAAATGAGAAGAGTTACCTCGACCTCCGCGTAACAACCTTTCTTAGTGTAAGTAACCCTCGCTTTCATGGGATCACCCTCCAAGGGTATTGAGAGTGTGATACGACATCTGCCATAGGTACTGTGGGAATCCCCTCATAGTCACCTCTGTAGATACCTAGGAAATTCCACTAAGGTTACCAACTCACATTCAGCCTCTAGGAGGGTACAATCAACAATCGAGACTGAACGTATGGGCAGGATATGAAAGTCTTAAGATCTTCAATAAAATTGAAGACAAGTGGTCTGGTAAGCCTCCTAAGGACCCCGAATGGATTAAGGATTCACAAAGAACCAAGACCAAATGGAACCAGTGGTTTCTAAAGAAAACCCCCAATATACGCTCACTCTACTATGATTGGTCAATATTTGGAGGGAAATATTGTTTCTCTTCCGCATGTGACCTTGTGTTTACCCCCTGTGTGAGAGGGGGTTCCCAACTATGCATATACAAAAGTTGGACTTGCACACTCACTAGTGTTCTATAGTCTGTTTAGTAGTATTGGACAATTTACTCACTTTACCTTGTCCAAATACCCTAATCTTGTGCTATTGTTGGTGTACTAAAATCAACAAATGTTCTAGTTGATTTTATTATCACATGATTGATTTTAATGGATTTTTAATCAAAGGGTTCACAAAGATGAAACTGATGATGTGTGAGAAAATTGAATCCATTAGGATGCATATGGATGAGATGCAATGCATTCTTTTCAATGAATCCTATGTATGGGAAGGAGATGAGTTATATCCTTCTTATTACAAGAAAGAACTCAAAACTATGAAACTTTCAATTCCAGGGATCAATATGACACCAAAATACCAAGAAAATGTGTCCAAAAACCAAAACCTAGATGCAAAACTAGCTCTTTTTCCAAGCATATACCAAAACAAGTTCCTAAAGAATGCAAACACTTCTTTTTTTGATAATGTATGCAATGGAATATGCAGACTTTTTTGCTTCTTAACTTTCAAGAGAAATGAAAGAGATCTATGTTCGAAACAAAGAAGTAAGAGGAAAAAAAGTAACCAAAAAAATTGCACTCAAAAATATGATAATTGAAATAAAATCAGTGTGATATAACTTGTTCAATCAAGAACCCAGAGATACAAAGGAGAACAAAGACAAACACTCATGAAAAATCCTTAGAACATGAGCACCAAGAAACAGGGTTGCAATGAACAACAAAGTCCTAATCATCCATAAACGTGAGATGTTTCAATGAATATGAAAGGTATCATAACCAATAAACCAATGAAAACTTAAAAGAAAGAAATGAAAATTAGTGATAATGTCAAGTTCTCAGTCAAGAACAATCATAAACAAACTAGGAGTTTCTGGGCTAAAAGACTAGGCAAGCTCAAAGACACAAGTAAGTTGAAAATAGGATGAGAAATAAAGAAACCAATATCTCTAAATAAAATATATGATTAATATCATCCAACCATATCGATCTGATCGTAGAGACTCAAATAATAAACTCAAACAATCATAGAGAAACTGAGCAAAATCTAAGAAAAAGAAAAAATAGGGCTCACAAACTAGTCTGCTACAGGAGGACACTCCTCCAGAATGGCAGAAAGGACTTACAGGGGGTGATGGATGCTCCTAAATGGATTATCAACAATATTATAGGATTCTGTTTGGAAGTTATATAGTGGGTTTCCAAGGGGGAATGGATGCTCTGCAGGGGTCTTGAAGGCTCAATTTTTATAAAATTTCTAAGAAACAATCATGGTTTGGATGGGAATAAGGGTGCCAAAGAAAAATAAGAAAGATGCAGAAAAATTAAAAGGATTCAAAGGGATGGAAACCTGAGAAGAACTATATGGTTCTCCCCAGGGGAGTCAACAATTTACTGTGGTGAGAGTTCACCCCCTATGGATAGGTTGAGTTCCCATCACTTGGGTTTCCTACAAGTGAGACAACCTCTAACAAATGGACACTAAAATACTCCTGTATAATATCCTATTTTCTTTAGGAAGGGTTGAGAGAGAAGGAGAAAAATTATGTGCACCTGATTTTGTACGTTTGTCCTTGCCACTCCAATGGTTGAGCTCCAATCCAAGAAACTCCCTCACGAAGTCAAATCTGCAATAATAGTGAATCCTTATCCTACTACTATCTATGATTTAATAATAGCAACCCTACCTATTGATAAATTACACCAAGTAATAAAATAGACAAGAAATGAACAAGAAATTTTAAGATAATTAGGCCAAGCTATTTTATTAAATGAAAATCATGTAGCTCACAACCTGATGATGTTGCAATCTTCCAAGATTCCTTCATCCTCCCTTGAAAATTAATCCAACTCAATATTCTTCACACAAACAAAGGTTTGTCACTCCTTGAAAAGATCATAAGTTTTGTATGCTTTCCTTCCATCCCCTCTCACTCTAAAATGGCCTGGTTATATAGATTCATAGGATCCAAACCACTTAGGGTAAATTGGGGACTTGTTTGAGAAAATAATGGATCTTAGTAAATGATGAGTTATATTCATGGTTATTATTTCTCCAATATAGAATGGAAGGAGGCTCAAATCATATGTTGATGCAAACAAGAAAACAAACCTATAACCATCCAAAATTTACTCGAATATGTCCCCTAGATTCATGGGATTTCACCAAATATTCATGGATTCTCCCCCAGAGTGGTGTACAAGGAATCTAGGATGCCCCCCTTGAATTATAACATGAGTATGGATTCCACCCCTGTATGGAAAGAGGGTGTCCATGGTCAAATTGAGCTGACTGACTGAAAAGGGCCAAATTGTCATGGTTTAAAGGTGTCTTCTTCTTCTTGATGCTCACGGGGATGTAATGGATCACTCTTGTATGGTATTAAGGTGGAGACACTTAGGAAACATGAAACAAATAAGGTATGACACTTAGGAGAATGGACCATGGAATTTTTGACACTAAAGACACCGAGAAGAGTGAAGTGTGACACTTGCAACACTTAGAAAAGAAAAGTCTGACACTTATGACACTTATCAAAGTGTGACACAATTGTGTATAACAATGTAGCAACAAATTGAGGGATCCATTTGAATGGTGTACAAAGACAATGTATGAGATAAAAAATTTAGAAACAAGATGCAAAAACCTGTCTAACCTATATACAAGATGAAATAATTCTCTAAAAGAAATTATCCTGGGTAAAATATCTTATGTAGAGTGCATTGTGAGGGTAAGGGAGAAGTTTCCCTTCTATCCATGTAAGTAAATATGTCCCCTTTCCGCGGCATTTTTTTACAATGTAAGATCATTTCCATAATGATTCAACTTTTTTCAACCTAGGATATCATGGGCTTGGTCATACATTAAGACTAGATATCCTCCGTGAAACACATGAAGGTGAACCTCCTATCATATTGATATTTAGAATGCTTCTTGGTCACTTCAATTATTCGTCAGGTGATACAAAAATATTCATTTGCACATTCTAAATTTATTCGTCTCTATTATAAGTGAGTGATATTAAGGATACGTTTTATAGCTAAATGGAGGGAGGGGAGTTGGCACTTGATCAATAAAATTTCCTCCATGTCATGGAGAAGATGAAAGGGGGTGGAATCAGTGGTAGTCCCAGATGTTCTATAGGCCCATAAGGGTAGGAAGAATAGGTGATGCATGTTTCTATGGTTCGTATTCAAATTCCATTAAAGCATGGTTTTAAGTATTTTATTAACAACCTTTTTTTTTCCATTCACCCACGGATAACAATAATATGAATATTGATGCTCAAAACATAACAATGAATCTAGCTCATGCGAGTTTTCATCTTGAAAATCATGGCCATGGTTAGAAACAATTGTTTTTGAGATACACTGAATCAAGAAATGACATGATTGAAAAAATAAATTAGTTTTATTAGCAATAATATTATTGAAAGTGAGGATGGATTCAACTCATTTCATGAAGTAATTAATGGCCATAGTAATGTATTTATGACTTTTGGAAGAAATAAGGTTATATTCCATGAAATCAATAGCCCATTTTCAAAAAAGGACCTATGGTGATGATAGGGAGAAATGGATCTTGAATAGTTTGTGCCTTAGGGGAATATAGTTGACAATTAGTACAATTCTTAACTACCTTAATACAACCAATAAAGAGAGTAGGAAAAAAACAACCTGCATGAATAAGTTTTGTTTGAAAAAAAGAGCATTCCCACATATGAAAAACACCTTCAATAACCACTCACACAACCAAATAAAATATCATAATACCAATTTTTTTACATTGTTAAAAAACTTAAAGAGGAAAACAATCCATGGCCTTGACCAGCATGACCACTTGAGGCAATATATTGATGCAAGAGAAAAATATTTTACAAGAGAGTTTCTCATAATTGATAATTAGCAAATGAACCCCCATGCTTTAAATAGAGATCATGGAACAATAAAGTGTTAATCCATGGATCAATATATTCATTAATATCGAAGCGAATATGGGTCATCAAATCACTCTATGTATAGAACATATCATTACCATCAAATAACATAACTATGAATGCATACTAATGCATATGAAAGAAACACACTAAATAAAAATACTTTTACTTAAAGACACATTAGACCAATTTTATTTTAACTAAATCCTTAGTGTCTAAATATCATAACATCCCCCCCCTTAAGAAAAACTTGGGATAGGAATAAAGGATTTACAAATTAAGTTGACAAAATAGGAGAAGGAAGGAGGCACTAGAGCTCATCCCCCCTTATTGATAACTTGTTAAACTCTTAATGTAGATTTAAGTTTGGAAAAATTCTCTTTTGTTAGAAACTTTGTGAAAATGTATTCAAATTGATCATTTGTAGGGAGTAAGAGAACTTCAATAACTTGATCATGAATGAGCTTTCTAATGAAGTGTATGTATTTCTCAATGTGTTTGTTTCACTAATGTTGAACTAGATATTTGGTGAGCTTGATGGAACTCTGATTATCACACCAGAGGGTGGTTTGATACTGTTAATGAAATCCAAACTATGAATTGATTTTTCAAATATATAAGGCTTCTTGACTTGCATTAACCACTACTTCGTATTCTGCTTTTACTAAAGAAAGAGAAATAACTTGTTGTTTCTTATAATCCCAACTGACAAGTCTAGAACCAAGGCTGAAACATAACCCACAATATAATTTTCATCATCAGGGTCATTTACTAAATCTAAATCAGTGAAAATAACCAACAAGGGAGTCCCCCCTAAGCTATATCGTATCCCAAACTGAATTGTACCCTGGATATACTGAAGTATAATTTTTGCTACTTTGATATGGCTCTCTTGGGGTGTTTGCATATACCATGTTAGTTATGTGTTATATTCATTGCAATATTGGTCCCATGTATTGTACATTTATATGGGAGCAAGGGGGTTTGGGGGTGGATCCCTCAAAAAATAAAATTCTAGTGGTTTTTTGCATTTGTTTTGGCAATTTTTTGCATATGTTTTGGAGGTTTTTTCACACATGGTTTTCGATGATGGTTTTCTAATTCTTGTTAATGAATTAGGGTTATCGATTAATATGGGTCAATGGATTAGGGGTTTGGATGCCACAAGATCATATATGTATATTTTATTTTAAAGAATGAAGAAGATAATGAATAAAGAATATTGGAGGTGCGACTCTAAATAGGTTGTTGGTTTTCCCGGTTCGGGTTTCCAGGGTAAAATATTTGTGTAATGTGTGTGTTTTCCATTGTATCTTTTCTACTTTTATTAAGAATTTGTTTCCAGTAAATAATTGTACAAGGTTAAAATCTACATTTGGTATCATAACTATTATTACCTCCAAGGGAACTCCTTTATGTCTAAGGGTTTGGCTCATGTATGTGGTAAACCTTGTTATAGTTGGAGATTTGCAGTATCGATTCTTCAAGTGAAAATAAATGGTGAGAAATTTGAAAATATAGATCGAGGAATTTAATGGGAATTTTTTTGAGTTGTGGAAGCTCAAGATGGAAGATCTATTGGTGGAAAAATATCAATGGATCACTGTGGATCCAGGTACTGCACCTACAGAAACATCACCAGAAGATTGTAAAAAGTTTGATTGGAAGGCAAAGAGAAAAATCCAGTTGTGTCTCTCAGATTCAATATTAATAAATGTGTCAGAAAAATGTACAACCAAATCACTATGGGAAAATATAGGGGCTTTGTATCATTCAAAGTCCCTGGTAAATAAATTGTTCCTACAAAAGAAGGTGTACAACATGAAGATAAAATGTGGAGACTCACTGAAAAAGAATCTAAACTCCTTCAATACTGTGGTAAGTCAACTATTCTCTATTGATAATAAGATTCATGATGAAGATAAGTGTTTTAGTTTATTGTGCTCTTTACTAGAAGCATGGCTTAGCTTGGTTGTGGCCATATGTAGTAATACAACTACTTTAAGTTTCGATGATGTGCTCTCATCCTTATTGTCAGAGGAGCTGAGACACAAGAACATGGAAGGATGGATAAAAAATGAATTATTTGTAAGACGACGCACCCAGGAAAATATATCTAAGTCCTCAAGTGGGAGATCTAAATCTAAGGGAAGATCTAAATATCCCGGAAAGTTTGTAAAGGTATGCTAGAGATGTGGAAAACAATGGCACTACAACAAGCAATGTAGATCCAAAAGTGTTGATAGAGGGAAGAGATCTGAAGATGCTCCTTCAAAAGAAGAAAAATCCTCCATGAAAGAAGGAGGGGATGTGTACTTGGATTCTTCAAGAATACACGCAGATCATGAGGAATGGATGATTGACTCAGGTGCATCCTTTCATATGAATCCTTACAAGGAGTTATTTTATGAGTATGAAAGTGTTGAACCCCTTTTGTACTTCCCCTTTATTTCTATTTTTCTTGTTTCTTTTCTTACCTTTTCTATTCCCCTTCTATATTTTCCCTTCCCCAATCTCTCATATTACCCTCTTTTTCCCTTTCTTGTTGAGACAAGATTACCACACTTAGTCATTTTCACTATGTTTGTGGACTTTCGAACTTGCATACCTTCAGACTCGTATTATCCTTTCTATACCTCTATATCAGTTCGCCCAACACTTAGTTTATTTTTGCATCATAGATTTTTGGTCATTCAGACTCACGAACCTACATGTTACACTTCCACTCATCCATCAGTCCGCTCGACCTATCCCAACACTTAGTCATTTCAGCCATTCAGAATTTTGTACTTATAGACCTTCGAACTTACAGACTTTCCCTTCCTTTATGATCGTTCACTTAGAATCTCCGTTGTTACGTGTCCCTTCCTTCACATCTCTCGAGGACACATTTAATGCTATCTTTATGGATGTAAATACTAAATTCATTTATGAAATGGACGATAATTAATGACATTTATATCGAGGTTATTCACATTTATTTTGATTAAATTCTTCCATAGAAAGAAAATCTAACCTAAAATCATTTTATCGTGTAAGGTTATAATATAAGAAAATATGGCCAGCTACACGAAATTATTCATGAGAAAACAACAGTTCTGTGGGGATACCTTCAACCTCTTCGCTATAGAATATCAGAACTATCATTGGTCCAGATCATACTAGTATTATTTGAGTCTGCTTGATAAAGAAAACAACAAGGTGTGGAATTCAAGGATAATTCTCGTAGGTTTCATTCCATAATTCTTTGAATGCAAGGATATTCTCTCCTGGTGCATTGATAAGTTTGTCCAAAATAGAAGGGTCATTTTTTGCAGATCAATTCTCCTTTTTCCTTGGTGCCTTCAATATTCAAGGAGATGTTGAAATTACTAGATTCAAACATGGTTTACAAAGAGGAGGAAGATAGAAATTTTATGAAGAGAAAAAATAATGGAATCAAACTTCTCCAAGAATATTTGCATGACCCTTCATCAATGACAGAAGATATATCTAGAATTCAAGTAAGTTCTTTGAAGAATCCTTATAAATAAATTTCCTCGTTATTTACTCGAATTGTTCATCAAGATTCTACAAAAACTATTCCTCGATTGGCATTATATATACTTCATTTTACAGTCCACAAAAACACAATCTTCAACTAGGCGAATATTGTTTCAAATGAAATCACTGCATAGTTGACAAATTTCAAAACCGAGAAGAAGTTTTAAATGCCATCTTATTTGTTATTTTCCTTCACATATTGCAACAATTTTGAGGGTTTAAATGTTTCTAGAAGGGTTAGAGTAAAGGTGGACCCCATGAATATGTGGTATCAATATTTATGGAGGCATAGGGTCAACCATCATTTCTATGAAGTGTACAATGATTTTTTTTCTAAGTTCAAGAAATTGGTATTTGTTGAAGACACTTCTCGACTCTCATTGGAAGTGTTGAATTTTCTAAAAGGGAAAGGAATTATGGAAAAAATGGAGGACTGCAATATCATACGGTTTTATGCTCTATTGAAAAACCCAACTTTCTACCATTTTTCATATCTAATAAGTTGTTCATTATTGAAATAGCCAAATAATATAAATTATAGTTTCACACATTCTCTGAGAAAAGGAAAAATAAATTCATACCTCTTCCGTTTTAAGTCGGTGATTTTTTTATCAGAGGGATCTTCAAAATTAACGAGTATGCTACATTTTTCAATCATTCCAACTTGATATATGCTGAGGAAATCAAGGGTTTTGACCCAAGTCATCTCTTCTACAATCATTTGGTTTCAATTGGACTTAGTCCTACACTCATAAATTCAACTGTAAGTAGAGAAGAGGATAACGATAGACATAAAACTAATAATGAAGAAGCTGACAAAGACTTCGATGATTTACAAACTGCCATAATTACCACAGAACATCATAAGGACATAGGTAAGCCTTCGAATAAGAGGAATGCTCAATCACTAGTTGTTTCTAGAAGGAGTTCTTTATCAAAGACAAATCTTCATCTTGGAACATCACAGTCAAGAAAAATACTGAGTAAAAAATTAGGGGATGATGAAGAAAGAAACCCTCCTCAAGGGATCTTGGAGAACCCCTAGAAACTAAAAATTAAAAGAAAAATGACTAATTCACAACAAGAGGGAGAAGAAACACATGCACCAAAAAATGATTTATTATTGGATAACATGGACTTAGATGTGGATATTGAAAATATCCCCTTACCAGGTGTAGAAGTACATTCCAAAGGAAATTAACATCATACTTTTTCACTCATAGTCTAGGAGGAGACATTTTCTGATGAAGAAACATTTACTGTGCAAAATGCCTCTTTTGACAAAGAATCTAAAAAAATGTTTTTTGAAGATCTGCGAAGAGTAAAACTGGAAAACTATGGTCCACCATTGATATGAGAAATATGTTTCCTTCTATATTGTATTCCATTCGTAAAGTTATAGGAGAGGCATTGGATATTTCAATTGCCAATATGGTGGAAGAAAATACTCAGTTGAATGAAAAAATTAAAGATTTGGAAGCAACCCTCTTGCCTCCACCTATCCTAGCTTCCTTGTTGCCATGATTCATCTTGAGAAAAGTTTTCAATAAACCCTAGAATCAAGTGCTAGAGTCAAGGGAATCTCAAATTTGATTATTGCTTCTTGAAATTTTGTTGAAGAGAATATTATGAAAATAATGTCATTGATCTTAGAGTTGTGGGATGTGGAAAAATGTTTTGCCTCTGTCAGTTTGAGAATCTAGAATATCAGGGAATACTTGAATTCATATTTGAAAAATGATGAAGGGTTTTACATAGATGGAGTTGTAATGTTTTCAATGAAGATTTTGGCAATGATAGAGCAGTTGAGAAATAAAAAAATTCTACCTTCTCTGAGACGCATTAAATAACTAAAATCCTGCTGAATTGAAAGAATTAATGTATTAAAGGGACCATCAACTCAATTGTTTGATTTATCGAGAAGGAAGACTGAAGCATACATAAAAAATATTGATTTATGTATTTCTAGAACTACTATTGAAGACTCAGACCCTAAGTATCTCTCAAATTGAATGCTCATAACTCGACAACATTTTGAAGGACAAGTTGAAGAACTAAAAAGGGCTTCAGTTGAAAAGTTCGATACTATGATTGAATTTACACATGATGATGTTGATAGCTGCCTTGATGAGTACACAAATAAAAATGAGAATATTGAAAATAATTTACAAAATTTATCTATTGATTTTAGAGAAATTTAAAAAGAGGTGTTTGATATTAAAGTAAAACAAGAGGTAATTGTTGCCCCATTAAGGGAGTATGTTCAAGAATGGTTAAACAATTCAAATGCCATGATATCTGGAATTCTAGCAGAAGCAATTATGACAGGTAATCAAACAACAACAAGGAAGGGTAAAAAAGAAACAAAAACAAACAAATGAAGCAATATACCATCATATTAAGTCCATACTGATCACATCCTACTTCCTTTATCGGTTTTAATCCAGTTATTATTCTCATTTATCTAGAAAAGTTTAACCAAATCGTGATAAACTTGTTTTGTCTTCTTACCAGATGTTGTTGTTCAACACGCACCCACATTCTTATTTCTATTTTCTACTTTCTTGTATATATTTTCTCTATGGTCCACGGGAGCCCCAATCCCAGTCCACTGGACAAACATCTTTAATTTCAATGTGATGCAACAAACATTATTATTTTTGAGAAATCCCAGAGAACTAATTCAGGATCAATTTTGACTGTATTTTATAACTCTAAGTCTTGAGTATAAAGTATTTGAAATTTATCTAGATCATAATCTTTTTCTAATTTGTATAAGAAATACTCTATAAAAATTCTCTTATAGGAATGAGCCACCTTATTTTAGTTTGAATGTGATCAAAATCTTTGTTTTTCACTATGATGGATGTGAGGAAATTTTATTTATTTTCAGAAATGTGTGATGTCTAAGATTCATGGTCCTCTTCTTAGGAATTCTCTTGAAAGAAGCAAAAGCAAGCAACTACACACCTTAAAAATTAAAAAGAATACTCTTTAGGAAAAAGATAAACTTCTAGACATGGATGAAAGAGAAGAAAGAAGAAAATAAGCACATGAAGAAAGACATGAAGAGAGACGAGAGGAAAAGTGGGAGGAAAGGAGACATGAAGAAAGGAGAAGATATAGAAATCTAAGAGGGATAAGAGATTCTCGCCTTGACTTGAGAGGTGAACAACATGAGCTCCTTTTTCTTTCTAAAGGCACTTTGAATACTTTTTCCAGGGATGGAACAATCAATGCCAAAAGACATATTGATTTGTTTTTGGATTTTTGTGAATTTAATCTTGTTGAACATGATGATGTGATGGTAAGGTTTTTTCTCCAAAACTTTTTGGGAAAATATTATGAATGGTACACAACATTTACCACCGGATCAATTGGCTCATTTGATGATATTGAAGCTATGTTCCTGAATATGTTCGCTCCCCCAATTGTGTATCATACTCTTCTCACTAATTTCACCCAAATTTGTCTAAAGAAAAATAAGAGGATAAGAGACTTTAATCTCAGATTCAATAAAACACTAAACAAGTTCCCTAGAGATAAAAGGCCTAATGATCCACTAATACTTGGTTGTTATAAAAATTCCATGCCACCAAATGTGAAATATCCTATTAGAGCCTCCCAAATTGATACTCTATATGAAGCAATGACCAAATCTACAGAAATGGAGGAAATAATGATTGAAACAGGCTCTGACCCTGATATTATTCTTGAAAGAGTGCAAAGGTTGATGGATAACTTGAACATTATTGACTAAGGAGCATCGATTTCAAAAAATAATGAAGATAACAATCCATGTCCTGGTGAAAATCAAGTAGTCGATGGAGGATTTTTTAAAGGAACTATCCCAGATGTGAAGACAGATCCTATTGCATCCCAGGAGACGAAACAAAGAATCATGATTGCATAGATGAACAAAACCATTAGTCAAATGAAAAATGAAATAAAAAGGTTAAGAAGAAATGATAAGTATGTTCTTAGTCTGAGGATTCTGGTCCTAGAACAAAGAATGAACCCTACCCCAGAACAAAGAACGAGGTTTGAAAATGTCAACAATCAACAAAGACTAAGGGTTCCCAAACAACCAACCGAGAACGTAGTAATACTTGATGAGTTGTACAATGAACAAATGGTTGAACCAGGAAATGATTTTTTTCTAGAAGAATTTTTTGAATATATACAGATAGATGGATGTGATACATCCATGTATGTATCTGAAGAAGATGAAGAAGATCATATCTCGCAAGAAAAAATTGTCCAAACACGAGCACATGCAAATAAGGATAATAATAAGGAAAATTATGAAAAAGATAAAGAAAAAGATAATGATAAAAGTAAAATATCCATCACATAAATGAGAAAGAAAAAAACAATGCTCAACCCCATTAAAATGATGTATAATGTTGTTGATGATCTAAGCGAGTTAATAATTACTCTGCCTTTCACAGAACTAGTAGAAATTCCCCAACTAAGGGAAAACATTTTAAAATTATTAGATGAGCCAATCAGGAGAATTGAAGCAGTAATTGAAAGCCCAAAATAGAGTTAGAATGCATCAACAGTGAAATTAAGATGCAAGGTTCCACCTTTCTATATTTCAATAGAAAATCATGACATTGTGCTACACAATTGTTTGGTAGATTCGGGTGTGAAAAACAACATCATTCCCTTGGAATTTATGGAATCGCATGGCATGAGATGCACCAAGTACTGTGAAACAAGGGAAATAATATATGCAATTGATTCTAGGAAGGTACCAACTTATCAATAAATTAAATATTTTTATGCCTAGATTATTGTCGCTCCTCATATAATTATAGTTTTTAATATTGTAGTGGTGGACCTAAATCTAGCATATGGGGTTGTACTTGGAAGAGATTGGTATTCCATGATTGGTGGATATATAATGAATAATGGAATTTGTATGATGTTACCTAACAAAGATGGATCAATGATTAAGGTTCCTCATGAACCTAGGAGGCCATTTTCTTTCAAGAAGAAGGATAACAAATTGATGAAAGATTATATAGATGTTGGTATTGGAAACTATGCCATCCTTGATATGGAACAAAGTGAGGATATAAAGGATGAAGATAATTATTTTTCTGGCTATTGGAGAATGTCATTTCATGGAGCTTGTTCAAGATCAAGGAGTGGAGTTGGGATTGTACTCAAAAGTCTCGAGAAGATCGTATACCCAAATGCCATTATAATTGAGTTCCCGTGTACAAATAATGAAGAAGAATATGAGGCCTTAATTCAAGGAATGATCCTAACATTGGAGATGAATATTGAACATTTGATTGTGACTGGTGATTCAGAATTGGTAATAAATCAGGTCACTTAGAAGTATAATATTAAAAAATAAAGGCTCAAATTATATTTCAAAAGAGTGAATGAATTAATGGAGGCCTTAAGTTCTTTCAATATTTATTTTATTCCAAGGAATAAAAGTCAGAAGGAAAATTCTTTAGCATTGGATTCTTCATTGTCAAACCCAGAAGACATTCAGAGTGAAACAAATTTCCGGGTAAAAATAGTTTTTCAAACTTCATTCCTAGATAACCAAGATTATTTTCAAGTGTCTGAAAATGATGAATACTTAAAGGATTTCCTAGCAAATGAAATTGACAATGAAGATAATAATATTTCTCCTATTCCAAAGAATCACGTCCATTCTAAATTTCTTTTCACAAGAGATGATCATACAAAGAGTCTCAATGAAGAAGTATCAGTCAGAAAAGTGCAAGAGACGAAGAAAGTTAATATCGAGACTGATAGTTCCCCGAAGTACATAAACTTGGGAGTTGAATGTACATCTGAAGAACTTGATCAATATATTTCCCTCCTCAAAAACAAATTGATGTTTTTTATTGGAGTTATGATGATCTAAAATCCTATGATAAATCAATATTTCAACATATTATCCAATTAAGAGAAGGAACAAAGTCCTTTAAGCAAAAAATCAGGATGATGAATCCCAAATTAAAACTGTTGGTGAAAATCAAATTGGAAAAATTGAAGAAAGGTGGAATAATATATCCCAACAGACATTTTGAATGGCTTTCAAATCAAGTAATTGTGAGAAATAAGACCGAGGAGATTCAGGTGTGTGTGGATTTTAGAAAAATTAAGAAGTCAAGTGTAAAAGACAATTATCCTCTGCCTAATATGGAATTCCTTCTTCAACAAGTCACTAGATTTTCTTTTATTTCCGTGTTAGATGGATTTTCTAGATATATCCAAGTTTTAGTCACAAAGGAAGACATGCCTAAGATGATTTTCATAACACCATGGGAGAAATATGCATATGCTCGAATGCCTTTTGGTTTGAAAAATGGTGGAGCTACTTTCCAAAGGGCCATGGACCATGCATTTGAAGGCTTGATAGGAAAATTCATGGTATATTACCAAGATGATCTAAGTGTCCATTCCAAGACAAGAAGTGATTATATTCATCATATGAGGCAAGTGTTTGAAATATGTAGATTTTATGGGGTTTCTTTCGATACAAAGAAATTTTTATTCACTATAATTGAGGGCAAGTTTTTGGGGCATATTGTATGTAAATAGGGAATCTATATTAACCTAGAAAGGGTGAAGGCTATTAATGAGCTCAATCCTCCATCTTCTAAAAAAGGAGTCCAGTCATTTTTGGGGAAGATAAATTTTGTGCAAAGATGTGTTCTTGATTATGCAAGCATAGTAAAACTGATTAATGTGTTGTTAAATAGATATAAAAGGTTCAAGTGGACTTCAGATACACAAGAGGCCTTGAATAAATTTAAAAAGGAAATTACTACAACACTAATGCTCATCACTTCGGATTTCCAAATAGATTTTGTTATGTATTCATTTTCCACTGAAATCATTGTAGCATTATTCCTTACTCAAATAAATGTGAAGGTGAAGAGTTGCCAATCAAATTTATGAGTAAGACCCTCCATAATTATGAATTAAGATACTCAGAATTGGAGAAGCAAGCCTTGCCTCTTGTAAAAATAGTAGCACACTTTTGGACCTACATTTTAAATTGTCATGTCATTGCATATGTTCCATCCTCTCCAGTGAAGATTCTTTTGAACCAACAATTGAGAGAAGGGAAATGGGAACATTGGCTAGAAAAAGTTCAAGAATATGACATTGAAATCAAGGCTTTGAAATCAATCACAGGGAAATAATTGTGAAAGCTCATTGTGGATAGTGATTCCTTGAATGGAGTGATTTTAGTTTCAATTGGAAATCCTACATCCGATTCGGAGTGGTACAAAAATATTGCATTTTATTTGAAATTTGGACAATTTCCCATTAGCATGAATCCAAAGGAAAGAAAGGGTTTAAAGATTAAGTCAAATTAGTATATCTTGGTTGCTAAAATATTATTCAGAATGAACTATGCTGGCACATTATTTAGATGTGTTGATGAAAAACGATCTCAAGAACTGACACAATAATTTCATGAAGGCATATGTGGAGGAAATCTTTCACCTACTTCCACAACGCATAAAATAACAAGAGTTGGATATTATTGGCCATCAATTTTCAAGGATTCATATGAGATGGTGTGAAAATGCATCTTGTGTCAACAATTTTCAAAAAATATGAAGAGGTATGAAATTCCTTTGCAACCAATATCAGTAGAAAACCCGCTCACACAATGGGTCTAGACGTCATTGGGCCAATAAATCCAAAATCAATTAAGGGGCATATATATATTCTTACTGCTATAGAATATTTCACAAAATGGAAGGAAGCAATAGAATTGAAAAAAATGACTCTGAAAAATTGATTAAATTTCTCAAGGATAATATATTGTGAATATTTGGTGTTCCAGAGAAATTCATTACAGACAATGACTAAATTTTCATTGGATCAAAGTTCAAAATTTTTTGTGAAGAACATGGCATTGCGATGGGAAAATCATCTAATTATTATCCACAACTAGGGAATGTCCTTGTTGAATCTATAAATAAGATGTTGATTCAAATCCTAAAGAAAAATATCTATCAAAATCTGAAAAATTGGCATTTTAATTTGATAGATTCTTGGTGGGAAGACATACTGACTTTGAAAGATAGCATTGGGATGTCTCCTTATAAGTTGGTTTTACAGAAAGGAATCAAAAATTTCAATCAAACTTGAATTGACGACCTTGGATTATGCAATCAACACGGAATATACTGCAGATACTCTCCCTTTGCAAACGAAATTGGACCAATTGTTGAAATTAGAAGAAGAAAGAAGTGGGCCCTTGCATAAAATATCACAGAGGTAGTAAAATGTTAAAAAATACTTTGATCAAAGTGCAACAATCAAGAACTTTCAAAAGGTCAATTGGTGTTACTTTGGAACAAAGCAAAGGAAAAATTTTCAATGCATACAAAATTTCAGGCATTCTGGATCAAGACTTACCTCATTGAGAAAATTACGATTTTAATTCATACATGCTTAAAGATATGAAGGGAAAGATGTTGATGTTTCTTATAAAAATGAAACATCTAAAACGTTTCTTTGCCTAAAACATTCTCTTTTCTTTGTACATAGTTTTTTCATTTTATTTTGTACATCCTCACAGTCCCTAATCCATTTCCCAAAGGATGAAACATTTGGTCATGATATTTTGGATTCTTGATAACCTATAGGGGGTTATCATCCTATAGTTGGAGCCAGTTGTTGAACCCCTTTTGTGATTCCCCTTTATTTTTGTATTTCCCATTTCTTTTCTTAGCTTTTCTATTCCCCTTGTATATTTTCCCTTACCCAATCTCTCATATTCCCCTCTTTTTCTTTTTCTTTGTTGCAACAATATTACCACACTTAGTCATTTTCACTATGTTTGTGGACTTTTTGACTTTCAGACTTTCAAACTTGTATTATCCTTTATTTACCTCTATATCAGTCTTCCCAACACTTAGTTTATTTTTGCATCATATATTTTCGGACTTTCAGACTCGCGAACCTACATGTTACACTTCCACTTATCCATCAGTCTGCTCAATGTATCCCAACACTTAGTCATTTCATCGATTCATACTTTCGAACTTTCATACCTACCCTTCCTTTCTTATTGTTCACTTAGACTCTCTGTCATTACATGTCCCTTCCTTCACATCTCTCGAGGTCACATTTAATGCTATCTTTATGGATTTAAATACTAAATTCATTTATGAAATGGTTGATAATTAATCACATTTATATCAAGGTTAGTCACATTTATTTTGAGTAAATGCCTCCATTGAAAGGAAATATAACCTAAAATAATTTTACTATGAAAAGTAATAATACAAGAAAAGTTGATTGGCTCCGCAAAATTAGTCATGAGAAAACAACGGTTTTGTGGGGATACCTTTAACCTCTTTGCCAAAGAAGATTATAACTATCAATGGTCCCAATCATAATGGTATTATTTGAGTCTATTTGATAATGAAAACAAAAAGGTGTGGACTTCATGGATAACTCTCGCAGGTTGCGTTCCAGAAGTCTTTGAATGCAAGGATATTCTCACCTAGTGCTGACAAGTTTGTCCAAAACAAAAGGGTCATTGTGTTTCAGAGTAGTTCTCCTATTTCCTTTGTGCCTTCGATATTCATGGCAATGTTGAAATTACTAGAGCCGAACATGGTTTACAAAGGGTAGGAAGCTAGAAATTTTCTGAAGAGAAAAAATAATGGAATCGAACTTCTCCAAGAATATTTGCATGACCCTGCGTTAATGCCAGAAGATATATCTATAATTCAAGTAAGTTATTTGAATAAACCTTATAACGAAATTGTTTGGTTATTTAATCGAATTGTTGGTCAATATTCTACGAAAACCATTCCTCTATTGACATTATATATACTGCATTTTACAATCCACAAAAACACAATATTTGAATCGACGAATATTATTTCAAATGAAATCACTGCACAATTGACAAATTTCAAAACTGAGAAGAAGTTTTATATATGATCTTATTAGTTATTTTCTATCACATATTTCCATACTTTTTGAGGATTTAAATGTTGTGAGAAGGGTTAGAGTAGAGGTGGACACCATGACTATGTGGTATCAAGATTTATGGACATAGAGGGTCGACCATCATTTCTATGAAGTGTACAATGATTTTGTTTCTAAGTTCAAGAAACTGGTATTTGTTGAAGACACTTCCCGACTCTCATTGGAAGCGTTGACTTTTATAAAAGGGAGAGGAATTATGGAAAAAAATGGAGGACTACAATATGATTAGGGTTTTCTACTCTAATAAAAAAACCCATATTTCTACCGTATTTAATATCTAATAAGTTGTTCATTATTGAAATAGAGAGTCAATACAAATTATGGTTTCACACATTCTTTGAGAAAAGGAAAAATAAATTCATACCTCTTCCGTGGAAATTCGGTGAAATTATACTCAGCAGGATCTCCAAATTGACTAGTATGATACCTTTTTCAATCAATCCAACTTGATATATGATGAGTAATTCAAGCTTTTTTACCCAAGTCATCTCTTCTACAATCATTTGGTTTCAATTGGACTTATTCCTGCACTCATACATTCAATTGCACTCATACATTCAATTGTAAGCGGAGAAGAGGAGAATGATAGCCATAACCCTAAAAATCAAAAAGTTGACAAAGACTCCGACGATTTAGAAACTGTTATAAGTACCATGGAACATCATAAGGAAAGAAGTAAGCCTTCGAATGATAGGAATGTTGAATCACCAACTATTTATCGAAGGAGTTCTTTACCAAAGACAAATATTCATCCCAAAACATCGCAGTCAAGAAAAATACTAAGTAATAATTGAGGGGATGATGAAGAAAGAAACACTCCTCAGGGAAACTTGGATAACCCCCACAAGCTAAAAATTAAAAAAAAGGACTAATTCACGACAAGAGGGAGAAGAAACACACGCACCAGAAAATGATTTATTATTGGATAACATGGACTTAGATGTGGATATTGAAAATATCACCTTCCCAGATGTAGAAGTACCTTCCATAGGAAATGAACAAAATACTTCTGCACTCATAGTCCAGGAGGAGACATTTTCCAATGAAGAAAAATTTGTTGTGCAAAATGACTCTTTTGACAGAAAATATAAAAAAATGGTTTTCGAAAGAACTGTGAAGAGTAAAACTAGGAAAATATGGTCCACCTTTGATATGGGAAATATGTTTCCTTCTAGATTGTCTTCCATTCATAAAGTTATAGGAGAGGCACTAGATGTTTCAATTGCCAATATGGAGGAAGAAAATGCTCAGTTGAAAGAAAAATTAAAGAATTGGAAGAAACCCTCATGCCTCCACCTATTATGGCTTCCCCTATAGCCATGATTCATCCCAAGAAATATTTTCAAGAAACCCCATAATCAAGTGCTAGAGTCAAGGGAATCTCAAATTTGATTATTGCAACTCGACATTTTTTCGAAGAGAATATTAAGAAAATAATGTCATTGATCTTAGAGTTGTGGGATATGGAAAAAAGTCTTACCTCTCTCGGTTTGAGAATCTAGAATATCAAAGAATACTTGAATTCATATTTGAAAAATGATGAAAGTTTTTACACAGATGGAGTTGTAATGTTTGCAATGAAGGTTTCGGTAATGATAGAGTCATTTAGAAAGAAATAAAATATACCTTCTCCGAGCCTCATTAAACAACTAAAATCTTGTTGGATTGAAAGAATTAACATATTAAAGGGACTGTCAACTCTATTGTCTGATTTATCAAGAAGGAAAACCGAACCATACAAAAAAAAATATTGATTTTTACATTACCGGAACTACTATTGAAGTTCCAGACCCTAAGTATGTGTCAAATTCAATTATCATGACTTGGAAACATTTCAAAGGACAAGTTGAAGAACTAAAAAGGGCATCAGCTGAAAATTTCTATACTATGATTGAATTTACACATAATGATATTGGAATCTGGCTTGTCGAGTACACAAATAAAAATGAGGATATTGAAAATAGTTTACAAAATGTATCTATTTATTTTAGAGAAATTGAAAAAGAGTGTTTTAAATTAAAGTAAAATAAGAGGTAATCATTGCCCCATTAACAGAGTATATTCAAGAATGGTTAAACACTTCAATTGCCATGATCTCTATAATTCCAGTGGAAGCAGTTATGACAGGTAATCAAACCGCAACAA
Source organism: Picea mariana (assembly GCA_032191745.1). Classification (NCBI taxonomy): domain Eukaryota; kingdom Viridiplantae; phylum Streptophyta; class Pinopsida; order Pinales; family Pinaceae; genus Picea; species Picea mariana. The sequence goes on from JASDQU010101663.1 coordinate 290,084, forward strand.
GAAAGGGTACATAATAAACAACAACAAGAAAATGAAGCGAGAGATACCATCATAGTGAGTCCATACTGGTCACATACTGCTTCCTTTATCGGTTTTTGTCCAATTATTGTTCTACTTTAACTAGAAAAGYTTAACAAAATCTTGATAAACTTCTTTTTTCTTCTAACCCAATCTTGTTATTCGACACCCACTCACGTTCTTCTTCCTATTTCCTAATTTCTTGTATATGTTTGATTTATGGTTTGTTGGAGCCCCAATCCCAGTCCTTTGGACAAACACCTTTATTTTCAATGCATTGTAACATACATTATTATTTTTGAGAAATCCTAGAGTACTAATTTGGGATCATTTTTATTGTATTTTATAACTATGAGTCTTGAGTATAAAGTATTTGAAATTGATCTATCATAATATTTTTTTGAGTTATATAAGAAATACTCTATAAAAGTTCTCTTATGTGAATGGAGCATCTTCCTTAATTTTGAATGTGATCAGAATATTTATTAGTTCTCTTATGTGAATGGAGCATCTTCGCTTATTTTGAATGTGATTAGAATATTTATTTTTAACTATGATGGATGTGAGGAAATTCTATTTATTTTCAGAAAAGTGTGATGTTTGATATTCCCAGTCCTCTTCTCAGGAATTATCTTTTAAAAAATACTCTTTATTTTTCAAGATTTTAATTTTATTGAGCATTAAAGATTGGAATATCTTAGGGTCCTATAATATTCTTGATTCAGAATCACAAACAATATCATAAGCCAAAGAGGAGTACCACCTCTTTAAAAATTCAAGAGGAATCATATCCTCGTGAGGTTTTCATTTCGGTCCCGACAGATTCAAGCATCAAAAATTTTGGCGAGTCCACTGGGGAACAAAATTGAAGATTTATATCTGGTTTTTCACCATAATATTATATGGCTTTGCCTCATGCTAACTAGCACCAGTTAAAAATTGGATTGAATAACCAACAAAGTATTTTGCATGAGTTATATAACCTTTTGTTGACGCTTGAATCCGTTAGGACTGAAACGACAACCTCACGAGGATGTAAATCCCCCTGCGTTTTTATAGAGGTGGTACTCTTTAGATTTTCTTGGGAATTCTAGATATTCATAATGTGGGACTTGGAAGAAGTTCGCCGTATTAATTCAAAGAAATATAAATATTGCAAGAAGATAAAAGTATTTTTATTTTTTTCTTTTAAAATAAAGTTCTTGAGAAAGGACCAGTAACCGAGCACATTCACACATTTAAAGAAAATAAGAAAAATTTCCTCACATCCATCATAGTTCGACTAAATATTTCTGATCAAATAAACATAAAAAGAAGATGGTCCACATGTATAAGAAAATTTTAACAGAGTGAACATGGGCATCTCAAATAAAGATAATGATAGATCAACTTCAAATACTTTGTATTCAAAACTCCAAGTTACAAAGTACAGTCGAGATTGTTCCCGAAGTAGTTCTCCTGAAATTTCTAAAAACTATATAGTTTGTTACATATTCTTTGAAATTTAAAATGTGTTTGTCTTAAATATTGGGGTTGGGGATCCCGCAGATGATAAAACAAATATACACAAGAATTAAGCTTGTAGAAGGAAGATGGTGGGAAGTGAAAGAACAAAAAGACTTGTTAAGAAGAAATAGGAGTTATCAGTCTTCATTTAAGCCTTTCTAGTGAAAGAGGTGGAATAACTGGATGAAGGACTTGATAAAGAAAAGAAGGATGTGATCATCATAAAATTACTATGATGGTCTCTCGTATCTTCACTTGTTTGTTGGTGTCCTTTTATTGTCTTCATTAATGGTTACAGGAACCGTCTCAACTGTTTCTTACCCCTTGATGGTCAATTTGTCGATATATTCCTTAAACCATTCTTCAATATAAATTTTCATTGGTGCCACTTTTATTTCATGCTAGATTTTGATGTTGAACAACTTTCCCTCCAAGTCTCTCACATCAAGGGAAATTCCATGCAATTCTTCTTCAATGTCCTAATTTTTCATATTCAATTATACCATAGAAATTCTCAGCTGAAAACCCTTTAAAGATCTCAAGATCTCAACTTGCTCATCAAAATGTTACTTTGTTAGGAACAACGAGTTCATGATTAATTTTCGATATTGGACTTTGTTAGTGCTTTTGGATAGGTCCACCTCCGTGAGCCTTTTGAATAGTTCATCCCTCCTTGATATAGCTTGGATGCACGCTTAAACAATGTTATTCAATTTTTTTTATCTTTTCTTTCCAACACGCATTCAACTCTTTGATCCAACTTGGAGAGGGAAGATCCTCCTCTCTTCTCCTTAATTTTTTCATATTGGAAACTTTAATACCAAAGGGTACTGCAACATTGATGTAAAAAAATTATTCATTCTTTAGGTTGGCTTGAAAACATTCATGGAAGGCATGCACCCTCGAGCCAGAAGAAACCATGTCTTTCGAAAATTTTCAAGCCTCTGTGATCAACACCATTCTTTTCTTAATATTTCTCTTCACATAGCTCTTGGATGATGTAAGTAAGCTTGAGTATCCTTTTAATTTAGAAGCAGTTGTGGTGGGTCCAACAATTGTCAAAAGACTGGATAGAAGTGGAAGAGGCATTAAGGTGTCTTCCAGTTCCTTGATCCTTTCTTTTCACTTCATGTTTTCCACTTCAATACCACCAATGGAGTCATCCAGTGCATCGCTAGTTTCTCTATGAATTCTAGAAATATGGGAACGTCGCATATCTCTTAGGTAAACCTATGAACGAGATTGTCCTTTCTTATTATTCACATCACTTTTCTCAATAATTAATTTCTTGGATTCCCTATCAAAGACAACGTCATATAAAGAAAATTAATCTTTTTCAATGAAGGTCTCATTCTCAATGATTTCCAAAGACGGATTCTGGTGGGTCGTGTTCCATGACTGATCCAGTGGGGAATTTTTTTTCTCAATGGCCGCCTAGAGCTCCATATATTCAAGGAAGAATCTATTGATGTCACTTTCTATGCACTAGTCTTCTTCCTCTTGCATGACGTTTTTCCTCTTTTTTCTTAGAGGAAGCTTGTGTGAGCTCTCAATTTTTCCCGAAGGGGGATTCTTTTCTCATCCACCTCCTGAACTACTCTTGGTCACTTTTATATATGAGTGGGCCGCTCGATCATTGCTTTGAGATGTTGTATTCTTAGGAGTAGTAGTTGGGGACTGGGAACTCTTCTCGTTGGGACCCTTTCCTTTCTTATTGTAAAATTCATTGGTATTGAGTATCGTTTCCAAGAAACCAACATTGTGAGTAGGCGCACCTAAGTTATTATCTTCTTATTCACTTAGAACAATATGGATAAATGAATTGTTGAATCCAACTACTAGCATATGTTCCACAAAAATTCCGTTCAGGTCAAACCCTTTTATCTTTTCAATATATTTAAGATTCAGATTATGGAAATGGTTTGCAAATTCATCTACTTTGTTTATATTTCTGAATTTAAAGTCCTCAATTTTCCAAGGCAAGGGTATGAATTTATTTTTTCATTTCTCATGAAAAAAGTGAAGCCATAAATTATATTTCCTTTCAACTTCTATAATAAACATTCTATGAAATATATGGCATGGAAGAAAGAAGGGATTTTCCTTAGAACCGAAAATCCTGATAACATTATAATTTTCCATTTTCTCCAACGTCTCCTTTTTATCCGTGAGTTTACTTTCTAATTGGATAATCTTGGGGTATCTTTTCCAAACAACAATCCTTGAAAAACTGAGACAAAATCATTGAAAACTTCATAGAAATGCAAATAATATTTGTGTCTCCACAATGCTTGGTACCAGAAGGTAACTGCATCAAATTCATAGTTCACCCCCTTATAGATAAACAATTTAGGAAATTGACAACAATATGCTATCACAAACACCAAATAAGAAGCCATAAATAATTTCTTATCTTTTTTGTACTATGACAATTGGGAATATATTTCAATGGAAATCAATTTTCCCCAATCGAAAATGGATTTTTATTTGAGAGTAAAATATAATATATAAAGAATAATACAGGAAATGCTGGTGGTACTTTCTTGGCCTGTCACCCTGGTGAATAAACAAGCAATTTCCCGAAAATTTTTTTTGAATGTGTCTTCCTGCAATTTGGTAATTTCTTCGGGGAAGACTACGGGATTCTCCAAGGACTCAGGAAAGAGGTTCGGGACGTTTTCATTATTTTTAAAGAAATCCCCGCAATCCTCTCCTTTGAAAGTAAGCGTTGGTTTAGGGAGTTTCAACATCTTACAAAACACTTGAGGTGAAAGATATATGGGAGAATTGTCTTGAAGATGAATAATCTGTTGACTTGGTATATATTTCTCAACACACCATTTAACCAATTCCTTGTAGTCAAAAACCTCAGAGACACAACCTACACGAGAAATTATGGCAGTCCAGATCACTTCCTTTTGAGCGGAAGGGGATGAATAGTAAGAATACGCTCTAGACCATTGAAAGTTTTGGTCCTCGCACCCAAAAATATTCAAAGTATCACCGCAGAATTGTTGTCAAGATATTGTGTCCATAAGTTGATCAGAGTGTTCCTTTAATCTAGATAATATTTGCAATGGGTGCTTGAGAGAGATAACAATAATATAATCTTCATCAAATCATGTTTTACTGTGGTTTTAATGAGAAATATACTCAAGCCCTTCACTTATTAATGGCGATATTTACAGAACCTACATGATGAGTTATTAACATTAAACCACTATTAAATACGTATTTGGAAAAGCACAAGGATGGCGGGGACATACGAGAGTGATTAGGATTTGGGATTTTTTGTGAACCCTCCAACTTGGGAACCCGTGAACCCACGGTTGTGAAAGGTAGAAAATAGGCTAAGTGGTGTAATGTGTTTAGTCAAACTCAACATAAGAGAGATGTGATACATAGGAGCTCGGTGAGTCCGATGGTAATAATGTAGATCGTGGATATATGGGTCCAAAATGGATATCGCAGAACTTGGAATATGAAAGGTTGAACCCGCGAACATGTGGCTACAGAAACAATTAAGTATAGAATAATATGGCATTCGGTCAGACTCATGATATGGGAGTATGGATGAACATGAAAATTTGTGATTCCGCCAACTTGGGAACCTGCCGCTTTGAAAAATGACTAAGTAATAGTAGATAGAAAGGGAAAATAAGGGGGACAAACGAAAAAGGGGAATTTGTGTAAGTATAGAAGAGGGAAAAGAAGAGGAAAAAAAAAATAAGTTGGGAAAATGGAAAGGGGAGGGAAACTGAGAAACGGGAAATGGTCTCAACAACTAGCTCCAACTGTGTGATGATAACCCCCTATGTGTTGTCAAGAATATAGAATCTTTTATGACCAGGTGCTTTCATTCATTAGCCTATGGATTCAAAGTAAGAACATACAAACTAAAAAAAAAAAAAAATGTATAATGAGAATGAGAAAGTCTTAGATGAAGAAACCTTTCAAATGTTGCCCGTTGATAGGAAACATTAATACTTTTCCCTTCATGTCTTGTATCTTATAGGAATTAAAACCATGATATTTTCAACAATGTATGGTCCAATCTATAGCTCTTTGAACTTTGTATTCATCAATGGTTTCTCCTTGGCCTTGTTCCAAAGTAGCACTAGTTCTCCCTTATGAAAATTATTTACAGTTTCACTCTGATCAAAATATCTTTTGATACTTTTTTGTCTCTGAGAAGTTTGATTCATGGCTTTGCTTTGTTCTTCTTCCAACTTCAACAACTGGTTGATCCTCCTTTGGATAGATGAACTGTCTTCTATATCTTCTGTATTAACCAAGAAACTCAAGGCATTGAGTTCGAGGATAATTGGTATTTTTTCTTATTTCCCATAAACCAGTGTATATGAGGACATCTCGGTGTTGTCCTTTGGAGTCGTTCTGCTTTCCCACAATGTGTTAGCCAACTTTAGGTGCCAATTTCTTTGGTCCTTTTCAATAGTTTTCTTTAGTATCTGAACAAGTGTTTTATTTATGGATTCTACAAGACCATTTCCTCGTGGATAATAATTCGACGATTGATCCATGATAATTCCATATTCTCCACAAAACTCTGTAAACTTCGACCCAATGAAAATCGAACCATTACTAGTGATAAATTTATATGGGACACCAAATCTTGATATAATATTATCTTTGATGAACTTAATTAACTCTTCAGAATCAACTTTCTTTAGCGCCACTGCTTCTGGCCATTTTGTGAAATAATTTGTATCGGTGAGGATGTACATATGTCCCTTTCTTGACTTCAGATTAATTGGCTCGGCAACATCAAGTCCCCATTGGGAGAATGGTTGTTCTACAATTATGGGATGTAAAGGCATCGCAGATCTCTTCATTTTCCCTAAAACTTGTTGGCATGATACACACTTCCTTATTGTAGCATATGAATCTCTAAATATTCATGGCCAATAGAATCCAACTCTTATTATCTTATGGGCGGTTGCAGTAGGTGAAAAGTGCCCACCACATATTCCTTCATGGAATTATCTCATTAGTTATTGGGATAGGTTTTCATCAACACATATCAGTATTATACCATCATAATTCCTCCTAAATAGTATATCAGTAACCAATGCATATTTATTTTCCTTCATCTTCAATGTTCTTCGCTCCTTAGGGTTCATGGTGACAGGAAACTGCCCAGACCTCAAGTAGAATACAATGGTTGTACCATTCTGAATCAACCAATGGTTCTCCTATTGAAATTGAAATCATTCCATCCACATAATCACTATTCATGATGATTTTGCATAAACCTTGTCCTTTGACAACCTTTAAAGGTTTAATTTCAATATCATATTCTTGTATCTTTTCCAGCTAGTTAGCCCTTTTTCCTTCTCTCAATTGTTGATTCATAAGCATGTTCACTAGTGATGATAGGACATAAGAAATAACATGAGAGTTTAGTATGTACGTTCGAAAGTGCACCACATCTTTCACAAGGGCCAAGGCTTGTTTTTCTAGTTTTGAATACGTCAATTCATAGTCATGTAGGGTTTTTCTCATGAAACTGATTGGGAGTTATTCACCTTTGGTATTCTTCTGAGTAATAAGAGATGCAACAATTGTTTCTATAGCGAATGAATAGATAATGAAATCCCTTTGAAAATTGGAATAATGAGGACTGGAACCGTGGTGGTTTCTCCTTTGATATTATTGAAAGCTTCTTGATTATCCATTGTCCATTCAAACCTCTTCTCCTTTTTCAACAACAAATTGATCGGCTTCACAATACTTGCATAGTCAAGAGCAAACCTTAGCAAAAAATTGATCTTGCTGAAAAATGATTGAGCTCCCTTCTTGGATGTCAGGGGGTTGAGCTCATTTATTTCTTTAACTCTTTTTGGATCTATATAAGTCGTTTACTTGCACATAATATGACCCAATAGATTTCCTTGAGTTACAATGAATAAGTATTTCTTTGGATTTAGAGAGACACCATATAATCTACATATTTCAAAAAAAATTCTCAAATGATGGATATGATCACCCCTTGCCTTTGAATGCACTGTCAAGTCATATTGATAGTCTGCCATAAATTTTCCTATAAAGCCACTAAACACATGATCCATGGCCCTCTGGAATGTGAATCCAACATTTTTCAAGCCAAAGGGAATTCTAGCATATGCATATGTCTCCCAAGGTATTATGAATGTTTTCTTTGCTCTATCTTCCTCAACGACCAAGACTTGGTTATGTCCTAAAAAACTATCAAACATGGACATACAGGCTGATCCAGTGACTTTCTAGAGAAGGAACTCCATATTAGGTAAAATAAATTTATCCTTTATTCTTTCTTTGTTAAGATCTCCAAAATCAACACACATCCGGATTTCCCCGGTGTTTTTTCTTACAATCACATGATTTGAAAGCTAGTCAGAATGTCTAATGGGATGAATTATTCTGACCCTTTTTAATTTATCCAATTCAATCTTTACCAGAGGTTTCAGTTTGGGGTTCATCATCCTTATTTTTTGCTTTACCGGCTTTGATTCTTCCCTCAAAAGAATGATGTGCTGGAATACAATTTATCATAAGCTTTCAAATCATCATAGGTCCATGTGAACAAATCTATGTACTCTTTAAACAATGCAACATATTGGTCAACTTCTTCAATGGTACAATCAACTCCCAAGTTGACATATTTCGGGGAACTGCCAGTTCCAACATTGACCTTTCTTGTTTCTTGCACTTTTTGAATTGAAACTTCTTCCAGGAGATTCTTAGCATGATCATATTTTGTGAAAAGAGACTCATATTGTATACAGTATTTAGGGACATCATAAATGTGATCATATTCATCCTCATCATCGTTCAATTTTTTTTCTAGATGTTCATCATTCTCAAACTCTTGTAAATATTCCATGTTATCGGCCACAACAAGATGAAATGCTCTTTACTTGAAAATACATTTTACTTTGTATTTCGTTTGGTTTGATAATGAGGCCTTCAAGGCCAATGAATCTTCCTTGTGATTCTTGTCCCTTGGAATGAAAGAAATGTTGAAGGAACTAAAAGATTCCATAAATTCGTTAACTCTTTTGAAATATAACTTAAGTCTTTCCTTCTTGATTTTATACCTCTAGGTGACCTGATTAATCACCAACTCTGAGTCGCTAGTCACAATTAGATGTTTTATTTTCATTTTTTGTGCAAGGATCATCCGTTAAATCAAGCCTTCATATTCTTCCTCATTATTAGTAAATGAAAATTCTAGCTTGATAACATGTGGATGTACAATCGTATTTGGGCTTATAAGGACAATTCCAACTTTGCTCCCGGAGTTTAAACAAGCTCCATCGAATGACATCCTCGAATAGCCTTCAAAAAAACATTCTTTCTTCTCTGTATCTTGAAATTTATCTAGGATTTCATTATGTTCCATGTCTTGGATGGCATAGTTTCCAATCACAGTGTCTTTATAATCTTCCATTAATTCATTGTCCTTCTTCTTGAAAGAGAAGGGTTTCCTGGGTTCACGAGGCACCTTAATCATTTCTCCTTCTTTTCCTGACAACATCATGCAACTTATATCGTTCATTATATATCCCTCAATCATGGATTTCCGATATATTCCTAATACAAATCCATATGCCAGAGGAAGGTTCACCACAATAAAATTGAAAAATCTAATAATATGGGGGGCTTCCATGTTCCAAGCATAAAATTACTTGATTTCTCCATAAGCTGGCAGTTTTCTAGAATCAATTGCATATATACTTTCAACATTTTCATAATACGTGGTGCAACTCATGCCCAATTCCTCCATGACCGCTAGTGGCATGATATTATTTGTCGCGCCAGTGTCAACTAAACAATTATGTAGTGCAACATCATGGTTTTCAATTGAAATGTAAAAGGGAGGAATTTTACCTCTCAGTTTGGCAGTTGACTGCCTCTGGATTTGTTTTGGATTGGAAATAACAACTTCTTCTCTTTTAGATGGATCTTCCAACAATTTCAAATTTTTGTCTCTTTCTTGGGGAATCTTCACCACTTCTGTAAAGGGAAGAGTTATCCTTAATTTACTTAAGTCCTCTATGACATTATATTTCATCTGAGTGGAGTTTGATGCCAGGTGTTTCCTTTTACTTCCAACGATATCTGTCACTTTCTCATTTGTTTTTTATTTATCTTTTTGGTTTTCTTTTTCAGAGTCATTCTTATTCTTGGATCTATTTACAAATCCTCTTGTCTAGTTGAAATTTTCTTGCGAGTTGGGGTTGTTATCGCCTTCTTCAAATATATACATGCAATTCTCGCATCTATCCATATGTACTTTTTCATAACTTTCATCAGGTGAGTAATAATTTTCTTTCTCAACTATATTCTCATCATACACATCATCCAGAACAACTGCATTGGGAGTAGGCTACCTGGGAACCCTTGGTCTTTGCGGATTATCCGTGTTATCAAACCTCACTCTATTTTCTTGGGGAGGGTTCCTTCTTTTCTCTGGGACTGGAATTATTGGATTTTCCACATAGTTATATCCCCTTCTTAGTTTGGTTATCTCATTCTGCATTTGATCGATAGTTTTATTTATCTGTGCAATTTCAATTCTTTGCTTAGTTTCTTATAGCGCCACGAGGTCTAACTTTACATATGGTATAGTTCCCTTGAAAAATCTTCCTATTGTTTGGTTTTTAGCCGGTCGTGGCTTGAATTCTTCGTTCTTTCTTGAACTGGAGGCTCCTTGATTATCAATACTTAATCCTCCTAGCTTCCTTTGTACTTTTCCTAGTATAATGTTGGGATCAACACCTGTTTCAATCATAATTTCTTCTATCTCAGTGGATTTAGTCATTTCCTCCTTCAAGGTATCCATTTGGGATGTTCTAATAACATATTTCACATTCATGGGAATTTCATTCTTATAACAACAAAGAATGATTGGGTCATTCAATCTTTTATCTTCTGGAATCTTACTCAAGGTTTTATTGAACCTGAGATTAAAATCTCGTATCCTTTCATTATTCCTCAAACCAATCTGGGTGAAATCAGTGAGAAGGGTATGATAAGCAATTGGAGGGGTGAACATAGTTAGGAACATGGCTTTGAGGTCATTAAAAGAGTGAATTTATCTACTGGTCAATATCATATACCATTTATACGCTCTTCCTGATAAGGTTTGCAAAAATAACCTTACCATGACATCATCATACTCAACATGGTAAAAATCACAAACATCAAGAAATAACTGCAGATGCCTCTTTGCATCGATTGCTCCATCTCCATAAAATTCCTTTAGGGTTCCCTTAGGGAGAATAAAGAGATCGTGTTACGCACCTAGAAGACTCAAAGGAGAGTCTCTTATTCTTTGTCTATTTTCAAACCTTAAGTTTTCTTGATTTCTTCCAGCATCTCTTCCGCCTCCTTGTCTCTCCTCATGACACTCATCTCAGGGTTGTTCATTTCTTTCTTCCATATCCAGAGAGATTCTAGGAATATGCTTTTAACTTCTAAGAATAAATAGTTTCTTTCTTTTACTTATGGTAATGGGTCCCTTGTATTCATCCAGCTTCAATCTTGACCTTATTCTTGTGCTGCTCTAGCTAACCATTGGTTTCTTTGGTTAGGTCGCCCATCTCTCCTCTGTCTCTGGAGAATTTTTCATTCTTCTTCTTGGACTAAGATCTTCCAGGACCTTTCTAAATCTTCTCAGGTCTCAAATGTTTTTATTACCAGATTATATAACTGATGTAAGATGCTTCGTTGATTGTTCAATCGAATTTCTAAGTGGGGATGAGAAACTTAGGGAAAAGTCATATATTTTTTAAAAATGCTAGACCAAGTTCCAAATTTCAGTTCATTCCACAGTGGATTCGCCAAAAATTTTGACGCTTGAATCCATTAGGACCGAAACAAAAACCTCATGAGGATGTAAATCCCCCTGCATTTTTATAGAGGTGGTACTCCTCTTTAGATTTTCTTGGGAATTCTATATATTTAGAATGTGGGGCTTGGCATAATTCCGTCATAGTAATTCAAAGAAATATAAATATTGCAAGAAGATAAAATGAAAATGTTTTGTTTTGTTTTAAAAGAAATTTCCTGAGAAAGGACCGAGAACCAAGCACATTCACACATTTAAAGTAAATAAGAAAAATTTCCTCACATCCATCATAGTTTGACTAAATATTTATAATCACATAAAAATAAAAAGAAGATGGTCTACATGCATAAGATAACTTTAACAGAGTGAACATCGGCAACGCAAATAAAGATAATGATAGATCAACCTCAAATACTTTGTATTCAAAACTCTGGGTTACAAAGTACAGTCGATATTTTCCCTGAAGTAGATCTCTTGAAATTTCTAAAAATATATAGTCTGTTACATATTATTTGAAATTTAAAATGTGTTTGTCTTAAAGACTAAGATTGGGGCTCCCATGGACCATTAAGAAAATATACACAATAATTAAGCTTGTGGTAGAAAGATGGTGGGCGGTAAAAGAACAACAAGACTATTGGCAGCCAGATATTTATGTCGATTTTATCATTGTAAAATGTCGTCTTAATGGGATAATTGTTTTTGTAGTTGCCTCCTTCTCCTTGCAAAAGTTTCTATCATCTTTTGGTTTTGTAATATACCATATATAAAAAGTATGCAGAATAGAAATAAAATGCTAGAAATGACAGAATAACAACAATATAACCAGAACAATCACCACAATAGCACTGAAATGATATAAGAATAACAATAGACATAACACTTTGATTCTGAATGCAATGTTCACGGGCCTCTTCAAGGGGGCAACCTCCAGTTGAGAAGAGATATATTACAATAATATCCAAGATAGGGTTCTCATACCCTCAACTCCTATTTATACTAAATATGTCTATCAAAAGAAGCATCTAGTGGAAGATCCTTCTAGAAGTGGAAGATCCTTCTAGAAGTGGAAGCTTCTATTAGGTCTTCTTACATTCGACTTAATCTATTTTATTGCAAGGCCTTATTAATATTGACCTTTATTACATCTGAATATATTGTTCTACCTATGTGTGGGTTAGGACCCTAACATGTCCTCCCCCTTAAAAACAACCTTGTCCTCAAGGCTTGAGATGTGGAAATTGCTGCAGAATGGTAGTTGGTTCCCAAGTGGCATCTGTTGCAGTTGTATCTTTCCACTGGACTAACACTTCCTTGATGGTTCTCTGACGCAGGCGACACTCACACTAGTCCAAAACTTCTTGTGGTTGTAGCCAAATGGATCCTTATTCGGCTAACTCAGGAAGGTTGGTTTGAATTTGGCACTTAGTTCCAATCACCTTCTTTAAGCATGAAACATGAAAAACAGGATGTAGCTTCGAATGATTGGGCAAAGCTAACTGATAGGCTACTTGTCCCACATGCTTGAGAACAGTATAAGAACCATAAAATTTGGGCACTAGCTTCTGACAATGCTTGACCTTGAGGGAAGTTTTCTTGTAAGGTTGTAGTCAAAGAAACACCTGATCCCCTTCTAAAAATTGACATTCAGAGTGACCTTGATCTGCTTGTTGCTTCATGCGATTCTGTGCCATGACCAAATTCTCTTTGAGAGTATGAAGAATAGCCTCTCGAGCTGTAATTGTTTGGTCAACCACCTAGACCTTCAAGACACCAGGTAAGTATGAGAGAATTGAAGGTGGCTTCTATCCATATACCACTTCAAAAGGAGTCATGCGTGTAGGTATGAAGTATTGTACCACCATTCAGCTAGGGGTAACCATTGAGCCCACTGATTTTTCTTTTCTAAGGCAAAACACCTCAAATATGTTTCCAAACACTTTACAACTTTTGTTTGACCATCAGTATAGGGATGATAAGCTGAGATGAGATGCAATTGGGTGACTTGTAGCTTGAACAGTTCTTGCCAAAAATTTCTTGTGAAAGTTGGGTCATGATTAGAAACAATAAAGTGCGACATGCCATGAAGCTTGAAGACCTGATCCATGAAAATTTGAGCCACCATGGATGTTGTAAACGACTGTTGAAGAGCACATAAATGAGCATACTTGGAAAGGCGATCAATAACCACCACGATGACTGATTTATTTCCCAATTTGGATAAACTGGTAATAAAATCCATAGAGATATCCTTCCAAATAGTAGGTGGAATTGGGAGCAGTTGAAGTGTGCCCAAATATTTGACTGTTTATCCCTTGTTGTGTTGACACACATCACATTCAAAGACAAAATTACAAATGTCATATTTCATACCATCCCAGAAAAAGGAACGTTTGACCCTGTCATAGGTTTTGGTGAACCCAGAGTGCCCGTTGTGGGTGTAGCATGAAGCTTAGAAAGTACCATGGATTTAATCGTTGATTGTTTACTTAAATACAAATGGCCTTTGTATCGAAGCTCATCATGGAGCCAAGAGTACTCTGGGGAAGCTAGCGCATTGGACTGCATTTGTTGGATCAAATGCGAGATTTTGGGATCTTGTAGCCATTCCTGGTGAACAACTTGGAGCCAATCTAGTACAATGAAGGAAAGAGAAAAAAGGGATCCTTCATCTTCATATTTTCGTGAAAGTGCATCCGTAACCACATTGTCTTTGCCTTTCTTTTAAATGATCTCATAATCATATCCAAAGAGCTTAGTCACCCATTTTTGTTGCTCTGGGGAGGAAATGCATTGTTCCAGAAAATACTTGAGGCTTTGATGGCCTGTCTTAATTTGGAAACGTTGCCCCAATAGATAAGGGTGTCACAGATAAATGACATGTATAATAGTCGACATTTCCTTTTCATAGATGGATTTGCCCACATTTATTTCAGCTAGTTTCTTGTTGGTAAAGGCCAAAGGTCAACCCTCTTGCATAAGGACAACACCAATTCCTTTCCCTGAGGCATCACATTCCAACACAAAGGTATTTGTGAAATCAGGAAGGGCCAGGACTGGAGTGGTGCACATGGCCATCTTCAAGGTGTGAAAAGCTTGAGCAACGACTAGAGTCCAAGTAAAAGAGTTCTTTTTTAGGAGAGCAGTGAGAGGTGATGCAATATTTCCATAATTCTTAACAAACTTGCGATAATACCCTGTTAAGCCCAAAAATCCACGCAAGCTCTTGAGAGTCTTTGGGTGAGGCCAGTCTTGCATAGCTTCAATCTTTTTAGGATCCACCTTGACGACATCCTTGCCAACCAGATGACCCAAGTATTCTACTTCTGGGGTGCCAAAAGCACATTTAGACTGTTTCAGGAAAAGTTGGTGCTGAGAGAGTAGATGGAGAACTCGATCCACATGAGCAAGATGGTATGTCCAAGTTTTGCTATAGATGAGGATATCATCAAAGAAAACTAAGATAAAATGGCGGAGAAAAGGATGGAAGACATGATTCATGAGGCTTTGGAAGGTGGAGGGGGCATTACACAAGACAAAGGGCATGACCAAAAACTCATAGTGGCCCTCATGAGTTCTAAAGTTAGTCTTGGGAATGTCTGCCTCTTTCATACGTATCTGGTGGTACCCCGAACGAAGATCAAGTTTAGTAAAGAATTGGGCACCACTCAATTCAACCAGGAGGTCATCAATGACAGGAATGAGAAATTTTTCTTTAATGGTAAGTTTGTTGAGGGCATGAAAGTCAAGACATATTTTCCAAAAACCTTCTTTCTTCAGGACCATGACCAAAGAAGAAGAGTAAGGGCTCATACTACGGCAGATAACGCCTACATTAAGGAGTTCCTGGACCATTTTCTCAATTTCATTTTTTTGGGAAAAGGGCTGACGATATGGACGAATATTGGGAGGAAGGCTTCCGGGTACAAGGGGAATGGAATGATCATGAACATCTTTGGGGAGTGGAAAATACCAATTGATGTTTAAAAATGATGGCTTGGAGGTCTTGCGACACCAAGGATGTCTCTGCTACTTGTATGGAATGGAGTTGGGCGATAACACCAGAATGACCTTTTTTGAGTAGCTTTCCATGCGATGGGAACTAATGATCTCAGGTGAACTAACGATGATGCCTTGGAACTTATATTGGTGGCCCTCCTGGTTTAATTGCATGGTTAAGTCCTTAAAATCCATGAGAATGGGACCCAAAGTCCTTAGCCAGTATGCACCCAACACAATGTCACAACCTCCCATGTCAATAGCAAACATATGGGATTTGAGGTGGTAGTCACCAATTTGGAGACACACATTTTCACAACGCCCTCCACATTTAATGGAACCACCATTGGCAATCATGATTTGGAAACTATTGATGGCATGGATGTAGAAATGAGTTTCTTGGGAAATGCGGCAATGAATAAAATTATGGATACTGCCACTATCAACCAGAATGATGACCTTCTGATGCTTGATGTAACCGATTAGCTTGAGGGTTTGGGGAGCGGAGAAGCCAGTGAGAGCATTGAGGGAAATGACCAGTTCTACTTCGGGAGGGTTTGAGGGAGGGTTGATGTCAGTGGAATCAGGTGACTCAGACACAAGGGGATTTTCTACATCATCTTCCAAAATATCCTCGAATATGGACATAAAAATATTTTGTTCCTTACACTTGTGGCCCGGGAAATATTTTTCATCACAATTATAACAAAGGCCTTTGAGTTGGTGTTCATCCATTTCATCCCTGGTCAATTTTTGGATCTTTAGTGGAGTAGAGGGAGTAGTGGGATTTACTGGTTTAGGGCGAGGGATAAAGGAGGGTTTTCAGTTTTGAGAAGATACAACTTGTTGTGCTTTTTTATCTCTTTTAGTAGCCTCCACCCAACTCTGAGGATGATCCATGAGGACATGGGCCTGAATCTCATCCTTGAGGCCACTGATAAAACACTCTCGGAAAAAGGCATCAGACATGCCCTCTGTCCGAAAAGCCAGGCGCTCAAAGGCATCTATAAAGTCTTCCATTGTTCCTAATTGTTTCAACTTTGTCAAACAAACCAAATGGTTGGTGTTAGTGTCAAAGCGTTCATAAATCTCTGCCACAAAGTGTGTCCAAGCAATATACCCTTGACAGAAAGTTTTTACCCATTGCCAACGTTCTTGATCTAGATGGAGAACACCATATCGAAGTTTGGCCAAGTCATATGTAATGCAGTATAAAGAGAAATAATGTTCCATTTGGGTTTCCCAAATAGTGGGGTTCGAGCCATCAAATATGGTCACATCCACCCATGGAAGGCATAGGTCACATTGAAAGTGATGGTTCTGAAAGTTATGGGAATGAGAGGAATGTTCGTTGTTAGTATGTGGAGGTGAGTCAGAGGAAGGGTTATCTATAAAGATATGAAGCTTGGTGCAGAGTGATGAAAAGACATATTCAAGCTGGTTGGTCAGGTCTTGTTTGATTGCCTCAATTGAGGACTGCATGGTTGTATTGATGGTGACAACATTGGCACTGAGGTGTTTCACTTCTTGTTGGGTCTCGGTGAGACCAGATTGCAAGGTATTTGTTGATGGGCGAAATTGACCGTCCGTCAACTAAGAGAGTGGAACCAGTCCGGGATTGTCTAATAACCCAAGCCGTTTGGAATGAACCACCCTAACGGGTTTAGCGGTTCCGTTAGCCGATCTAAGGTCCTAGGAAAACCAAAGAAGAGAAACTAATCTAAACTAATTAATCTAACTAAAACAAATAAAACAAACTAAACTAACATAAAGCTAAATAAAACAAACTAACTAAAACTAACTATAACAAACTAAACTAATTAATAATAAATAAAACTAATACTAATTAACAATAAAACAAACTAATACACTAATCTAATTAAAACTAACTACTAAACAAATTAAACTAAAACTAAATATAAACTACTCTAACTATTCTATATACAAACTACTAATTACTATTACACTAACTCTAATAATTAACTATCTAATTACTAATTGAATTATAACTTATTCACAAATATACATTATCTACAACTTGCAGATTTGAATAAACCCTGTAAAAATCATTTGTTTTCTGCCCTAAGACAGAGAAAGATATTTTTGTTGATTTTATAATTTTATGATTTTATGAACAAGAAATAAAACTTACTGAAATTAAACAATCTAATATACTAACTACACATATATCTAATTAAAATACTAACAAATATACTAAACAAATAAACAACAAACAGACCTGGAAACGCTCCAAATTTGTCCTGTGTATGATGACTTCGAAGCTGGTCGGAGGAAGGAAACTCGCACCGGATGATCCAAAAGCTTCTCGTAAATGATAGGCTGCACTGCTCTTTGAGTTGTTTACAGGACAAACAAGACATAAAAAATCATAACAATTATATGATTTATAAATCTATGCAATAAGGGAAACCTGCTATGCAAAAACTTATACTTAATAATTCAACTTATGAAGAAGGGAAGCCTGTCATTCACAAACTGAATCAAG
This sequence comes from Picea mariana, assembly GCA_032191745.1. NCBI lineage: Eukaryota > Viridiplantae > Streptophyta > Pinopsida > Pinales > Pinaceae > Picea > Picea mariana. The sequence goes on from JASDQU010101663.1 coordinate 307,966, forward strand.
TAATTGCTATGTTTTTATATGTTGGAAAAAATCAGATATGGATTATATTGATTAAATTATATCATTTGCAAAAGACTAAGATAGATAAAGTAGTCATTAACCAAATGCAAATTGATACACATAAACATAAAGCAAAATATTGATATCATGAAAAGCTAAAGCTGTAGCAGAATATCAAATTCTGTAACATCCCGCTCTGGCGCACTGAGGACACTTATTCTTTGAGGACACTTGCTCGCAAGTGATCTGAATCCTTTTTGATGTTGGACCTGATATATTTGATTATGATGTGATTGACAGATGATATGATGTGTTACCATTCATGTAGACGGGTGCTATTGACTCAGTTGATTGAGTGTGCAGGTTTGTGACCTTGAGGATGCGGAGGCATCGGTAGACCCCCTTGGACTCCGGACTGAGTCAGGGAGTGTGCTTTTGGGTTGATTTGTTATTATGATGTTGATTTGATGTGATGATTTGATGATGACATTCTGACAT
>JASDQU010101663.1:318509-334327 GCA_032191745.1 Picea mariana
TCCTCACTTTATTTTCAGTATATCTTTTGTATTTGGGTACCTAACATGGCCTCATTGTCGGGACCCATTCTTTATTTTCACCATAGTGATGTTCAGTGGGGGTGTTGGAGTTACTTTACACACACCTAGGATTTATTTTTCCTAAGGTTTTTCTTTTTTATTAGTCATTATTAGTCATTATCCAATATTCTATATTTTAGGAGAGAATATTCTAGTTGGAGAATATTCTCTTCAATTGACACTTCAGTGTAACTAGTTGAGTTGAGTCTAGATGTTGCATTGGTTTTGTGACCATGAAACATTGGGATCATCACCATGCTAATGCATATTAGCCTTGGTTTCATCACTATACTGACGCATTACCATTGATTCCTTGATCTACTCCTCACTACACTATGTTTCATTCAGTTAACTGAAGACTGGTTGACTAGTTAACTCGACTAGGTGGCGGTTCACTCCCATATCTTCCTGAGAGACTAGACTAGGTGGTAGTTCACTCCCGTAAATGTTGGTGTGTGTCCAGATCACTCTAGACCACCACTATGGCGCATTGGTTCTCCTCCAATGCACATTGATTGAGTTATACAGAGTATATTATGTGTAAATTATTCCTCGTGTTTCTTGTTTCTCCACTTCTCTCTGCAAATGTGTATGGTATTTTCTAGCTAGATCTATTATGTGCAGGTTCAACACACTTACATATTTGTCATGTTATTTCACCCTTCATAATAAGGTTTTGAATTTTTTAATTCTCCCTTATCTGTTTCACTAGTGAACGAAGTTCGATGTGATATTCTTATCGGACTGTTTCACAAAATAGCAATTAAAATCGCAGTCTTGATAGTTGTGAATACATTATAACATGTATGATTTTAACAATGATGGTGTTCATGATTTGAACTCTATGGGTATTGAGTTAATTATGAATGAATGAGTTATTGTGTTTAGACAAGCTAAGAAAAGTGAATTTCATCTTGATCGTTGCCTAGAATTCACATATCAAAATTTAAAAATTTATTATCTAAACAATCAACTGACCCAATGAGTATTCATGTACGCTGCCCCTTCCATTTAGTAGATCGATTTTAGCATTAACTCTTTATCGTCCTTGAATTTTTGTTGTGGTTGCATGATATTGGTATAATCACTCTCTGTTATATTATAACCAATAATGGAGTATGACGCCCATCTTACTTCTTCAAGATGACCATTTTTTTTTAAAAGGCCATATTATTGGTTTTCTTGTGCACTTCATTTTCCGTGTGCACTCTCCTCTTCCTGGCTTGTGGGCCTAGCGTTGGGATCGTGGCTCTTACCTTAACACCTTGCGTTTGATAATTTTTTATGATAAGTATGTCTATTTGAGTGCTCCCCGCTAATGAACAACCCATAAATTTGTTTGATGTTTATTTATTTTATTTTCTCTACTTCAGAAGTTGATTACTCCCTTAAATCTTATTGAGCGTTGAACCTACCTGCACATTGTTGCATCAAATGAGAAACTTAGTATTGAATTATTGTCCATCCGTTAAGCTTTTCATTTTTGTTTCCTGTAGTTTTGAATTTGTAATTTTCAGAAAATTAGTTATGTGTCGAGGGATGAAACAAGGGTCGGATTAGGGGTCGGATTAGGTGTCAGATACATGACCAGATTGAGTGTCGCATTAGACTGTGCACTGATTCAATAACTATATTGAGGAGTGCAACTTTGTTTCATGACTGTGTTCCTTAGCGCCTTGTGTTTGAGTGGGGCTGGGCAAACTCTATTGAATTTATTGACACTTACAAACCCTTATTCGCGTTCTAAATTTCATAGTTATATTTATGTTGCAATGATTATGTACAGATATGAATATAGTTTCTGATTCAAAAGAAATCTAGATTCGTTGCTCATTTTAGTTTGAGCACTCTGAACCTTTAATTTTTTTCTGTTGGTAGGGAGATTCTTGTGTTGATTTTATTAAGTGGAATCAATTCATAGTGCAAGCTTGAACTTGCAGCTTGATATATCTTTAAATCGTTCTTACTAATATCGGATTGTCTCAGTTAGTTCCTTTGTTTCAATCCTAAATTTTCTTTCCTGGTTTCTTGTTTTTATCCTTGGTCATCCTGAACAATCTCCTCTTATGCCTTGAAGCTCTTCCTTTATCAACTTGCAAATCTGGACACTTTCAAATCCTATACTCACTTCCTATGGAGTTTAATTTAAGTTATCTGAATTTAGTGCTGGATTGAGGGCCGAATTAAGGTCTGGATTGAGGGATGGATTAAGGTTTGGATTGAGGGTCGGACAAAGGTCTGGATTGAATGTCGAATTGTTGTGCACACTAATTCGGGGGCTGGAATAATTTTTGGAACAACTTCTTTTGTTTCTTTACTCGGAGATGTAATTTGACATCTAATTATCTATTAATTGTTAGACATAAGATTGGTCTTCTCTTAACTTCTTTAATGAATTTTGAGATAGCAATTTCATTATTATTTACAGTTGAATAAGAAGTGGTCTTCCTTTAGTTCCTTTAAAATGGATTTATAAATCAGCTTGTGTTCTTTAGTTTATTGCTAAATAAAACTTGATCTTCTTTAATTATCCTTATATACGGATAATCAAGATAGCATGTAAACTATCTTATCTAATTCTTATTTATGGGTTGGACTTCTTATAGTTTTTTTGCAATGGGAATGTAAGGTAACATTGGAATCCGTCCATATTGCTTGTTATGATTGATCCTCTTAGTTCTTTTAAATGGATGTGTAAGCCGTTGACTTCTTATTAATTTCTTTATGTTGATTTTTATTTGCTTTATAAAAATTGATACATAATGAAGAGTAGCATTTTATTTTAATGTATTTCTTAAGAAGATTGATCTTCTTGTGGTTCTTATAATTGAAATTGTAGTTTTAGGCTTCAAATTTCTTATCCTTAGAAGGTAATCCTTAATAGGAAGGTGCATAATTGAGCTACATCAGGATAAAATTGTGTTTATTCTCTTTTTATTTATTAATCTTTAAGAAATATCCTTCTACTCATTTACGTCCTTTGTTGCTAAAAATATAAGTATCATAGAATATCGTGATGCGCCATGAACAACTGATGATTAGATGATATTGATGATCTAGTTTAGACTGTATTTTATGTTTGGCTATGGGAATTAGACACATCCTCATCCCTCATAATAGTCGCTAGCCCTAAGACCTTAAGTGGTCAAATCGATTCGATGAATCCTAGGATTCAGCATTGCTTATGTGTCTTGGAGGTCCCAACCATGCAGGATAGGTTGGGTGGGTTGTTTCCTTTTGATAAATGTTGATTGGTCGATAATGATGTTTCTTTCAAATGAACTTGGTGAATTTTCTTATGTATTGATTAGTATATGATGTGTCTCTATTGATTATGTTAATGCATTGATTTGTGTCATTAATAATTATGATAATGTGAGCTTGTGATGAAATTAATTATGTTGTGATGTTTTTAATTTCCTAATGCAATTTTTTTTTACCTATTGTACATCGCTTTTTTTGTCCTAACTGCGGGGTCGTTACATATGTTATCAGAGTGGGTTCAACCCTGCAACATTGGATTGTTATGCCTTCCACTGTGTTAAAAAAATGATTAAAATCACATCATTAATAAATATTGAAATTGTCCATGTGGAAATCATGGTTAGAGGACATCGGATGAGTAGACGTCATGGTGTAGAGATACAAGGTATGCTTCCTTCGAGTGTATCCAGACCAGAGGAATCTAATCCTTAGAAGGATGGGAAGACTGCTGAGGAGGAGCAGGTCGATGTGGGGATTATGGTAGGGATGATGAGATCCTTTCAAAGGATGTTGGTGGCTTGATCAATGATCTTGATTGGATGAGGGAAGGACGTATCGACCTAATAAGGGTTCACAATTCCCTACGATAGTTATAAGTAGTGTACTCAAGTAACTCAAGAATGTTAAGTTTATGAGTTCATGGGTTCCATGGATGGCTCAGCCTCCAAGGCATGGTTGGAGAAAATGGCGATGTGCTTTGCATTTCGTGACTTCACCTCTAACATGAAAGGCCGCATGGTGGTATTTCAGGTGAAGAGTAGTGCTCCTCTATGGTGGAAGACACTCCTACCTCAACTAAACATGGTTGTCGAAGACATGTCACAGGAACTGTTCGAGGAATGGTTCCGGGAGAGGTATTCGTCAGAGGAATTCTTTGAGCATCAACTTAATGAGTTCAATGCCTTACGACAGGGTGGTTGTATGGTACAAGAGTATGAGTCACGATTCATGGAGCTACTTAGTTATTCCCCACACTTAAACACAAAGAATTTGAAGGTGAATAAGTTTTTGTTGACCTTAACTTCAACATTCGCACAAAGGTACGAAACCTAATGCCTCAAAAATTGCATGATGCAGTTCAGAAGGCCCTCATAGATGAGGAAGAGCTATGTGGTGTGGGTCACACAAGGACTCCTTCTAGACCAACCAGACATACAACACTGGGAGCACAACAAATTCTACTTCCGGGACCAGGAGTACTAGACCAAAGACCGACTGTTGGACATGTGGAGAGCCACATTACCAGCGAGACTATCCAATTGAAAATGCCAAAGAAGTCAGATCAACAGGACACACTACATTCAGAGATTTAGGCAAGGCCCATAGGATTCATGCCGTGGTGAACAACCACCGGGACGAGCACCAGTCCACTATTCTCGAGACGTCAGGTACCATCGTCAACCAAAGTTTTAGTATTTTGATAGATCGTGGTGCTATCGAGAGCTTTATTTCTAGTGCAACACTGAAAAGAATTAAGGTAAAGACAGTCGAGAATAACACATTTAGGTATGTAGAAATGGATTCAGTTGTTAAACATAAGGTTGGAGGAAGGGTTACGAATGTCACATTAACTTGGGAGAATTTGTAATGAAGTCCAACCTATATTTCTCGATCTTAGGATAATATGACATCATGATCGGTATGGACTGGTTGGAATCATGTGATGCGATACTCAACTGTAAGATGAAATGGTTGAGTTTAATCGATAATGAGGGATACATAAGACTGACCATAGGAAGAAACTGGGGAGTTTCCTTGAGGTTCTTTTCTTCCCTACAGTTGTAGAAGAGTATGCACAAAGGATGAAGGCTATATGAAATCTTAGCGCTAAATGAAAAAGGGCGACGTGAAAGGATTAGAAAAGCTTCCAGCAGTACGAGAGTTTGCAGATGTGTTTTCATAAGAGTCACTAGGTTTTTCACCCGAAAGAGAGTTGGAGTTTACAATCGACTTGAAACCTGGAACTGAACCGATAGCAAGAATGCCTTATCGGATGTCAATGCCTGAGTTAAAAGAGTTGAAAATAAAATTGAAGGACTTGTTGGTCTTGGTACTTATATGTCCAAGTGTGTCACGTTGGGGTGCACCTGTTATTTTCATAAGAACGAAGGATGGGTCGTGGAGGCTTTGTATGGACTACCTTCAATTGAACAAGGCAACGATCAAGAACCAATATCCATTACGAAGAATAAATGATTTTTTTATCACATGAAGGAAGCGAGGGTGTTTTCAAAGATTGAATTGAGATCGAGGTATCACCTGTTACGGATTAAAGATGAATATATTCATAAAAACACATTCAATTCAAGGTTCAGACACTAAGATTTCATCATTTTACTATTTGGACTGACAAATGCCCCGGTGGTATTCATGAGTTTCATGAATGGGGTATTCCGCGAATAATTTGACAAGTTTGTTCAAGTATTCATTGGTGACATACTGATATATTCTTTAACAACAGAAGAATGTGAAAAACATTTATGCTTAGTACTACAATGTTTACGAGAAAACAAATTATACAAGAAACTATCAAAATGTTCTTTCTACCAAACGAAGATTCATTACTTAGGGCATGTTATATCTGGAGAAGGCATCGTTGTGGATCCAGGGAAGGAAAAGGTTATTATGGAATGTCCCACACTGAAAAACATACTGGAAGTGTGCATCTTTATGAGTTTAGCAGGATATTATCGAAGGTTTGTCGAAGGTTTTTCAAAGATAGCAAATCCAATCATGGAATTGTAGAAGAAAAACAAGACGTTTTTATGGAGTGAGAAATGCGTTGAAGCATTTCAAAGGCTCAAGGAGTTGTTGATGACAACACCGATACTATAAGTCCCCAACATGGACAAGGAATTCTTGGTATGCACAGACACGTCAAAGGAAGTTTTAGGTGAAGTTTTGATGCAAGATGGTTGAGTGATCGCTTACATTTCAAAGAAATTGAGAAAGCATGAGGAGAACTATGCAACACATGACTTGGAGTTATTGGACATTGTGTATACCTTGAGGTTTTAGAGAAACTATCTGATTGGAAGAAAATTCAAACTAAATACAGATCACTGTGTATTACAACACATATTTACGCAGAGTGACTTAAACGCACGACAGAGGCATTGGTCAGAATTTCTTAGCGAATACGACTTCGATATTTGTTACGTTAAAGGTACAGTGAATAGAGTGGCGGATGCGTTGAGTCGCATACCACGCATATTTTTGGTAATACCTCTTCTGACAAATCTTTGAGAAAATATTCTAACTTTACAGATCGATGATGACTGGTATCAAAAGGTTAAGGAAAATATTGGACAGGACACCATGATGGTGTGAAGGTTTGAAGGATATTCGTTGGACAATGACGAATTGACGAGGTATAATAACAATATTTATGTACCGCCTAATGAGGAATTGAGAAATTTGATCTTAAGTGAAGCTCATAGAGTAGTATACATGGTTCATCTAGGAGTCACGAAGATGAAGGTAGACCTTAAGCCTTTATTCTTCTGGAAGGGAATGAAGGAAAACATAGTTAGCTACATGACAATATTTCTAGAATGGCAGCAAGGGAAAGATGAACATAGACATCCGACAGGATTACTACAACCACATGCTATTCCACAATTGAAATGAGAGGTCATTTCGATGTACTTTATTTTTGGATTTTCACTGACGACAAGGAGGCATGACTTGATTTTCGTGGTAGTTGACACTCTGATGAAGATTGAACATTTTATCCCTGTGAGTACGACATATAAGGTGCCATACATAGCTAGATTTTTTATCAGCAAGATTGTGAGATTGCATGGCATGCTAAAAAGGATCATATTTGATAGAGGATTATTGTTTACAGGACATTTTTGGACCAGTTTCCATGAGGCCTTGGGCACACAACTAAACTTTAGTACAACATATCACCCTGAGACAAATGGACAGACATAAAGAACAAACCAAATTTTGGAACAAATGTTGCATATGTATGTATTGGACCAACATAAACGTTGGGAAAAATTCTTACCACTGGTAGAGCTTGCATACAACAACAACTATCAAAGTACCATTAAGATGGTACTGTTTGAGTTTCTCTATGGGAGAGCGTGTTGGACGCCATTGAGTTGGGATTGAATTCATGATATGGTCTTGGTGGGACCATAATTGATCCAAGAAATGGAAGAACAAATGAAAATGATAAGTTAAAGGATTAAAGAAGTGCAATATTGATAGAAGGGTTACGTTGATGCACATCACATTGACCGCAATTATGAAGTTGGTGACCAAGTTTACTTGTGGGTGAAACCACACATGAGATCGATAAAGTTTGGAAAGGGTGATAAACTCTCTCCTAGGTTTGTGGGACCTTTCAAAGTTGTGGAAAGGAAAGGACCCGTGGCCTATCGACTAGCCTTGCCTGATTCTTTGAGGCGTATGCATGATGTTTTTCATGTATTTGTTTTGAGACATTATGTTATTGATCCTACACATGTGAATGACATGCGTTCTTTGCAGGTGTTGGATGAGGGTGCACTCACGCCGGAGCCAATCCACATTCTCGAACATCGCATTCGACAAGTGCGACGTCGAAAAGTCGACCAGGTCAAGGTCCAATGGGACAATTATAGTCCACACTCAACTACCTGGGAAGACGCATATGATATGCATCAGTAGTTTCCTTAGTTATTTGATAGATTATACATATAGATCTTGTCAGATGCTTTTTTTTATGCATTTTATATACTGTACAACTCCGAGACAAAGTTTAAAACAAGAGGGGGTGTATGTAACATCCCTCTCTTGCAAGCACATGTTATTTACATATTCTTTGAGGAAACTTGGGTGCAAGTGATCTGGTTATAATACATGGTTATTTGTTTCTCTTATGGATTCTTATGATGACGTTGACAAATTATGTTTTTTATGTCATTTTTTATATGTGTATTGACAAATGTTACTGACGCGCTTCCTTGAGTGTGCAGTACACTTAACGGATTGTGGATGCCAAGGGCATCAGTGGACCTCCTGTTGGCATCCCTACATATTTTCACCTTTTAAATCATCAAATAATAATTTATGTAGCTACCTACCTGGGGTCATATGGTTATTTCTTTTCATAAGCAATTTTTGAAACTGTGAATATGATGTTTCGGTTATTCCTAGTGTTTTCCTTTCTTCGTTTTCATGCTTCATTCATGACTGAAATCATGAACGAAGAATTAAAACTTATGATTTCCTTACCATTTTACTTAAGGTTTATGAAAGGTAGATGTCTCTACAATTTTTTTTAATAGAGGATTTTCTTCTGCTATGAAGCTCATCTTGTTTATTGCTTTAAACTGGCTCATCAATTGTGAAGTGTGCTTTGAATTGTTGTTTAAAATAACAAGAATCCATTTAAATTAAACAATTCCATATATCTTTGTGGCTCTTGGTAAGACATATTCTTGTCAGTACACTTTGGTTTACAAAAAGTTTCCTCTCCTAAATTTTAGAAACCAACTCCACCTGGTTACGCAATGATAAATTTTGAATGAACCTGGTTGTGGCATGTACCCTGTGGGAGGTGGTAGTGCGACAATGAGAGGACCATAATTTTGAGATAAGTCTCGGGTTTCGTATGTACTCTTGGCATTAATTTCGAAAAACTCCTTTCATTTTTTATTACAGAACCTCTTTTCATATGCGCTAGGGTATTGATGAGTTTTGGGTCTAAGATTTTGCTCTGGTCTTCTCTGTTCCAAAAACCTTTTATACTCACTCTGTTTTTTGTCTGCCTTCTGAACCCTCATGGCTCCGGTCATAAGGATTGAGCCCAATGGCTCGCAAACCCTTCTCCTATGTGATGATGCAAGGGAAGACCTTAAAGGTCAAGGATGGCTTGGATTTCTCGAGAAATTTCAAGGTTTTAATTTGCAAACTTCTCAAGAATTTTCCCTATCTTTTGATGGCTATCGAGCCAAGGTAGGAGACATTCAGATCGAGGTCACTGAGTGTTTTTTAGGCTAGGTGACGGGTCTTCCACTGAGTGAGCAGAAATGGTTAAAAAATTCCAAGGTAGAGGAGGTACCATGGAGCCTGTTCTTCACCTCTAGGAAAATCAACTGTTGTGATAAAGGTATGCATGTATCCTTGTTGAAAACTCAGCGACATGCTTTGCTATAAATACTGAGACAATTCGTGACATGCGAGGGTCGCTTTGGTCTTGTTTTCTTGTATCACATACGTTTGTTGATGAATTTCATCGGGTTTCAGTTAAATATGCCCTATTATTTATTGAGAAGCCTATATAAGATGGCGAAAAGGTATAAGAGACAGTGTTTAAATTATGTTCAGTTTCATCACGGGTTGATAAAAATGTTGTTGGTTCATCAACGAAAATTGCAAAATGATAATTGGGACGCCTTCCTAGTTTGAAATGGTTTTGTTACACCCAATACTGTAGAGGTTGATAAGACCATGATGGAAGAAATCACAGTCCCTGCCACTGACAGAGCAATTCCTCCATCTAAAGAAGCATGTGTTATGACCATCCTCAATGAGCCTATGCCTGAGAATGTAAATGCTGAGTCGACAGCCTTTGAATTGCATGGCCATGAACAACACACCTATCCTAACACCTCTGTTAAGAACGCAAACAAGCCTTCATACAAACTGTCTAAGGGTGACATGGATATAGGGTTTAAAGATAAAAGGGTAGGTAGGTTAATATCAATAAGCCTACAGAATAAATCAAACTCTCATGTGAGATTGATCAAAATGATCGAGGTCCATGAAAGCTCCGATTCTGAGATCGAGAGATTCTTGGTTGAAGAGGACCCTCCTTGCCTCAAACCAGATCTCGACTAGGCTTATAATTGCATAGATAATTTTCCACCCTACCTAAAGCACAGTCAAGGATTTCCAAGTATCAAGTTTGATAAGAAACCCATAGGAAACAGTAGAGACATTCTGACACATGGCCGTGGACATTCTCAAACAGCTATCACAGATTCACAGTGTGAAGTTTGTCTGTTTTGGATCGATAAATATTATACACACATACCTATTCTATAATCACAAATCAAAACCCTCACTATTCATATCGACTCGCTAAAGGATGAAAATGATAGGCTAAAGTCCACTGTTCAAAGGCAAGGCAAGCATTTGAAAATGACTGGGAACATATTAGTAAATAATGTTGAGAGTGTTACAACAGTGGTTAATTCTGAGATCTTGTGAATCAAATTTAGCATGCAGTTAAGAGGTAAAGATTTGATTGATTGCCTTAGTTTTATTTTATCCATTTTTTTAATTATATAGATTTAATTTGATTTTTGTTGTTAAAATAGAACTAGCTACAGAATCAATTAATTCTATAGCTAGTTTATCTTCATTCCAATTTGTGGAAATTATTGGTTATAACAATATCTAAGTTTATTTATTTTCATTTTTGTTTTCAGGATATCTATTAATTGGTGGTGATCTCATGTTATGGACTATTTTCGAGCTCATTTGGAAAATCTTTTGTAAACAGAAATAAGTTTGTTCTAGTTTTGAGAGATACAATGTGATATGGAGTGGTTATCACCCTCTATTTTGTAATCAACAAATCATTTTGGAGATTTAATCTTATCCCACAAGATAAGATATTTAGCTTTTCTAAACTCTTTAAATACTTGTAATTTTTTGTAATCAAGCATCCTCGCCTGGGGTAGAAGATGGACTTTTGATCAACAGACTTTAATGAAACAACAATACTCATTTGGGCTTTAGCTTCTTGTGGGTGGTGTCTTCATTAAGTTTATGTTCATCTTGATATCATAATAAGTTTTTGATAGCTTTAGTCTTCATCATTTATTATGTTATTAGGATGATTCTTGTATGAATGTTGTCCATAAAATGCTTCAGATATGAATTTTGTGATCATCTATTTAGCTTCAATTATAGGGTTTATCCTTTAATTCATATTGATAGATTAAATGCAAGGATGTTCGCCAATAGATTTTTCTTAATGCAATTTCTTGCAATTATAAGATCACAATAACTATTGATATCATTCTATTTTCTATTTGAATTTAATTGCCAACATAATCATTCTGCATTTATTTAGAATAGACTTAAGGTTTAGTGCAGGTTTCCCTCCTTGGCAAGGTGTTTAGATGTTTTCAGATCGCACATATATTTGGATGCATATCATTAGCTCAATAACAGGTTAGCTTGATTTCATTTTTCTGCTATTTGTTTATCACTGAAATTTGAACGTAAAGTTTGGCTTTTGACTATCTATACGTTTTCATTTCATAACATTTTCTTCATTAGTATAAGAATTATAAAAGGAAAATCAAAAAATATTTCTATGTGTTTTCTTTATCTGCTTCTTTGAAAGCAATCATTTTCACATCGATTTTCAGAAGTTTCGATTAAAACTTGTAGCCTGTAAATAATGTATATAAATGGTAGTTATCTATATTTATCTTAAATACACCTATTACAATCATATTATATACATATGTACATATATGTAATATTTAGTAATTAGTTACCTATTTCTTTTATTTATTTTTGTTTCTTTTATGATTCTTAGATTGGCCAATAGAGCCATTAAACCCATCAGGACGAGTTATACCAAACGACTTGGGTTACTTAGACAACCCCGGACCAGACTCGTTCTTCCAATTGACGGACGATCATTTTCACCCATCAACAAATGGTGCTAGAAGGAGGGCCTGAACATGATTGATGGCACATGGAGTTCGTAAGACTCCTCCCCCACACACCCGCTCCCCTATAGTAATAAGAATTCGTTCTTACAACAATGTTACTTCTCAAACAACAATCACCTCAAACGAAAATCCACAGATTACCGCTAAACTAGTAACACCAAACCCTCCAGGGTCCGACATACAACAAATTGTTCGTCAGTCACTTCTAAGGACACAAGGTGCTTTTCCCCGTATCAGACAACCGGGTCGACCACTCAATCAACCTCTAGAATTCTCTTCCAAAATACTTAGCTCGCTAACTTATCTTCTTATTTTATTGAGTGTAGGTACCACCAAATAGGTACTTGTCATATCTACTTCCTCGACTGAGGGTCAAGATATACTAGGAGAGGTTGAAAGTTAGATGTATTGTACTAGATCTAACAGTTCTAGATCAACTAGAGCTGAAAAGGCAAGGAGAATATTTCGTAGATGCATGAAATTTTTTATTGTCGAAGGAGGGCCATGTGATTATGATGATGAGAGCATATGTGACATCGAGTTTCCCTTGAGGTATAGAAATCTAATGAAACCATGGGTACCTAAGAAGCTACCTCAATTGGACACATATTTTTTCATCAATGGGAGCATGTATCACATTGTCGCATTGTCCTTACATGGATTGGGACTATTTTCCATGGATGGCATAAAAGTCAAATATGGCACTGTAATTGAATTGATGGAGTATGTTGGACCATACTACAAATACAATCACTGGTTGATGTTGGTTCGATATACACAAAGTATGAAGAGATACAGAGTTGCTACAAATTATATACAACTAGTAGACAACAATCAAAAGAAAGGGGTAGCTATGTATATTGATGGAAGGCCAAAAACTTCCAGAAACATTGCAGGCTTTATAAATAGTACACTACCAGGGACAACAACTAAGCAGCTAAATTGCATGTTTGAGGGGCGTGAAGGAAATCATATATTCGTATGTGTAACAAAATCAATAGTTGCAGGTGAAGATTTGTTGATCGATTACAATTTGAATTGAATAGATGAAGGGGATGCTACTATGGGGGTAAATATATTATATACCATTTAACTCAACCTTTGATCAGTCACTCTTATTATTTATGTTTTTTCATTAATTATCTTATATACCATTTAACTGAACCATTTGCATTAATTGTCTTTCTTCTTGTATTGTGGCAGAGTGATCATGCCCATATGCCTGCATGGTCTAGAGGCAACTCCGAATAGGTAAACTTCAATGTAATAACAATTTTTTCATTATATAATAGTTGTTAATATGATTACAATATCTAATTTTTTTTAATGTTGCAATTATTTTCATAAATTTTATTGATTTATTTATTGTGTCAGGGTGACCATGGAAAGTCACCTGCAACTACATTCGTCCAGGGTGACTATGGAAAGTCACCCACTGTTCCGCATTAGGTAAATGTTAATAGTAACTAACTATGATTACAATACCTAAATTTCTTTAATGTTAAAATTAATTTCCTTAATTTTATTGTTTGATGTTTGTAGTCCACACTTGATATGGATGATGAGGTGATTGAGGATTAAATGTTTTATTCGAAAAACCCAATGGAAACTATTAGGAAGGCCCTGAAAAGGGAAAAAACAGAATTACTTGGTTTGATTAGAAGAAGACCCATGACGGAAGAGATCAACGCAAGAATTAATGACCTGAAAGCTCAAATACATTCTTATGGGGTAAGTGGAATCTTTACATAATTTTATCAGCTATGACATATATTCATTTATGATTTTGAGTTTTATATTGTTTATATGATCTGATAAAGTCAAGTATTCCTTTTGTAGGATTTTTTAAAACCTGAGAGTGGACAACCTACAGAGACCATTATTGGTAGTAGTGATGCTCCAGTGCAGCCACAACGTCAACATAGCATACCAGTGAGGATTTTTTACTCTCCTGAGGTTGGCCTCAAATCAAATGATGAGCATACTGATTTTGAGCATCATGACATGACCGAGCAGAGACATACAGACATTGGGACTCCACAGGATGTTGGAGGTGAACCTAGTGTCGATTGCAAGGAAGCTTATCCTAGAGAAACACATGTGAAAAGAATGGGATCAGTAGATGTCACATTTATGGTGGATGATGGTTTTGTTCCAATAAAGATACAAAATATTGTAGGTATTTATTAATTGATTGATTTTTATCATGTAATTGAAAAGCACATATGCCGAAATTATTTTAAATTAATGATCATAATGTTTTTGCAAAAAATATTTTTTTTTTATAGGAACTTGAATGACAAGGCATTGGATATTTTTGGCCCCACCATTCACACAAGGTGGAATGGCCAAGATAGCAATTTGAAAGATTAATTGGTAATCCATATGGTAAACTTGTTTGGAAATACATTCAACAAAAAAGTGGTCACCCATTTAGCTGGTGAGAGTTTGAAATATACCAGGGCCCAATATAGGCAAAGATTGGAAGAAAACCTCAAGTATGAGCACCCTATGATGGTTTGGGAGAAATAGTGGAAGGAACTAATAGAGGTTGCAAAGGAGAATTTTCTGAAAATACAAGGAAAAGAACCATGACCTGGTAAAGCAAGGTATGACACACATCATATTTTTACTGAAATATGCTCAATTTTGTTTTTTTTTTGTTTTAAATAACAATTGAGACATATGACATATTTCAAAATTTTCATAGGCTTCTCGACACCTCCAATGAAACAATGGATAGAATGGAAAAGCACGGGAAACATAAACTGGGCCAGGGTGGCTATAGAAAACTAAGAGAACAAATCATAAGAATTAAATGATTAATTTTGGTGAATACTTATTTAACAGTAGCAAAGAAATAATTGTTTTATTACAAGCAATTTTAATGATGTTATGGATTACAGGGAAATACGTTCAAATCCCCTTCCACTGAGGAAGACCTAAATCTTGGTTTCAAGTTTGGTTGAATATCAAAAAATCTTGAGGTATACGCCAATCTCCACAATTATGCAAATGCAGGTAAATAAAATCAATAAGGCCATCATTTTAGTATACTTGTAAAATGTATTCATGATTGATTATTTCACCAATAACTAAATGTTTATGTTTGTTTTAAGCAGGAGATCAATCGAAGCAGTGAGGGTAGCGGTACTCATGAACAACTACCAATTGATAGTGGGGAGGGCTTGTCGCATGATATTAGGGAGCAGACTAGCCATTTAGGTATGTATGTTTTAGAAAACGAAGTATGTATTATGATTATAGATATTAATGTGCTGACGTGTACTTCTAAAGTTTTTTCTTTCAATGGAAGAGCATGTAGCTCATGAGGGTGAACTGCAAGACGAACAAACGACACAATAAATGAACACACCAGTTGTCATGGCTAGACAGACAGGTAAAGAACAATATTTTTATGTTATTCAAAATAATGAAACAGTTCTTTCAATAATATTTTAGCATAATATGGCCATTTTTCGTTGTTGCAACTGATGTCAATTTGCAACTGCCTCCACGCCCTGCTCATCGACGTACCAGAAGTATGGTATGTGAGGGCATGGAAACACAATCAACACAACTAGGACAAGGAGCAAGAAATACATTGACAGATGAGGATGATGATATCCCACTCGTGAGTTTAAAAAAAAAAAAAAAAACTGATTGTATAAATTTATGAGTTGTATTTTGATCACTATCATTATTAATATGAATGAATGTTTATATGACTTGCCTCCTTATGCATGATTGTTTATATGTTTATATGTATTGATGACTTGCGTACTTATGCACGAATGTTTA
>JASDQU010101663.1:344279-354844 GCA_032191745.1 Picea mariana
ATCAACGATGATTGGTACCAAGAGGTTAAGGAAAATATTGGACAGGACACCATGATGGTGCCAAGGTTTGAAGGATATTCACTGGACAATGACGAATTGACGAGGTATAATAACAATATTTATGTACCGCCTAACGATGAATTGAGAAATTTGATCTTAAGTGAAGCTCATAGAAAAGTATACATGGTTCATATAGGAGTTACGAAGATTAAGGTAGACCTTAAGACTTTATTCTTCTGGAAGGGAATGAAGGAAAACATAGTTATCTATGTGACAATATGTCTAGAAAGTCAGCAAGGGAAAGTTGAACATAGACATCCTATAGGATTACTATAGCCACATGCTATTCCACAATCGAAATGGGAGGTCATTTCAATGTACTTTATTTTTTGATTGTCACTGAGGGCAAGGAGGCATGACTTGATTTTCGTGGTAGTTGACACTCTGCTGAAGAGTGCACATTTTATCCCTGTGAGTACGACATATCAAGTGCCATGCATAGCTTGATTTTTTATCAGCAAGATTGTGAGATTTCATGGCATGCCAAAAAGGATCATATCTGATAGAGGATTGTTGTTTACAAGACATTTTTGGACCAGTTTCCAAGAGGCCTTGGGCACACAACTAAGCTTTAGTACAACGTATCACCCTGAGACAAATGGGAAGACATAAAGAACAAACCAAATTTTGGAACAAATGGTGCATATGCATTCAATGGACCAACAAAAATGTTGGGAAAAATTCTTACCACTGGTAGAGTTTGCGTACAACAACAACTATCAAAGTACCATTAAGATGGCAATATTTGAGTTTTTCTATGGGAGAGCGTGTTGGACGCCATTGAGCTGGGATTGAATTCATGATATGGTCCTGGTGGGACCATAATTGATCCAAGAAATGGAAGAACAAATGAAAATGATAAGTTAAAGGATTAAAGAAGTGCAAGATCAATAGAAGGGTTATGTTGATGCGCATTGCATTGACCACAATTATGAAGTTGGTGACCGAGTTTACTTGCGGGTGAAACTGCACAAGAGATCAATCAAGTTTGGAAAGGGTGCTAAACTCTCTCCTAGGTTTGTGGGACCTTTCAAAGTTGTAGAAAAGAAAGGACCTGTGGCCTATCGACTAGCCTTGCCTGATTCTTTGAGGTGTATGCCTGATGTTTTTCATGTATCTGTTTTGAGACATTATGTTAGTGATCCTATACAAGTGATTGACATGCGTTCTTTGCAGGTGTTGGATGAGGGTGCACTCGAGACGAAGCCAATCCACATTCTCAAACATCTCATTTGACAACTGCGACGTCGAAAAATCGACCAGGTCAAGGTCCAATGGGACAATTATAGTCCACACTCAACTACCTGGGAGGACGCATATGATATGCGTAAGTAGTTTCCTTACTTATTTGATAGATTATACATATAGATCTTGTCAGATGTTTTTTTTATGCATTTTATATACTGTAAAACTTCGGAACGAATTTTAAAACAAGAGGGGGTGTATGTAACATCCCTCTCTTGCGAGCACATGTTATTTACTTATTCTTTAAGGACACTTGGGTGCAAGTGATCTGGTTATAATACATGGTTATTGTTTTCTCTTATGGATTCTTATGATGATGTTGACAGATTATGTTTTTTATGTCATTTTTTTTATGTGTATTGACAGATGTTATTGACGAGTTTCCTCGAGTGTGCAGTACACTTGACGGATTGTGGATGCCAAGGGCATCAATGGAACTCCTGTTGGAAGCTCTACACATTTTCACCTTTTAAAGCACCAAATAATAAATTATGTAGATGCCTACTCGGGGTCATATGGTTATTTCTTTTCATAAGCAATTTTTGGAACTGTGAATATGATGTTTCGGTTGTTCCTAGTGTTTTCCTTTCTTCATTTTCATGCTTCGTTCATGACTGAAAGCATCAATGAAGCATTAAAAATTATGATTGTATTACCATTTTATCTAAGGTTTATGAAAGGTAGATGTCTCTACAATTTTTTTTAATAGAGGCTTTTCTTCTGCTGTGAAGCTCATCTTGTTTATTGCTTTAAACTGGCTCATCGATTGTGAAGTGTGCTTTGAATTGTTGTTTGAAACACCAAGGATCCATTGAAATTAAACAATGCTATATATATTTGTGGCTCTTGGTAAGACATATTATTATCACTACACTTCGGTTTACAAAAAGGTTCCTCTCCTAAACTTTAGAAACCAACTCCCCCTGGTTGCACAATGATAAATTTTGAATAAATTTGGTCGTGGCCTGTACCCTGTGGGAGGTGGCAGTCCAAAAATGAGAGGCACATCATTTTGAGCTAAGTCTCGGGTTTCGTATGTACTCTTGGCATTAATTTCACAAAATGCCTTTCATTTTGTATTGCAGAACCTCTTTTCATATGCGCTAGGGTATTGATGAGTTTTGGGTCTAAGATTTTTCTCTGGTCTTCTCTGTTCTAGAAACCTTTTATACTCACTGTTTTTTCTGTCTGCCTCCCAAACCCTCATGGCTCCAGTCATAAGGAATGATCCCAATAGCTCACAAAACCTTCTCTTGTGTGATGATGCAAGGGAAGATGTTAGAGGTCAAGGATGGCTTGGATTTCTCGAGAAATTTCAGGGTTTTAATTTGCAAACTACCCAAGAAGTTTCCCTATATTTTGATGGCTATCGAGCCAAGGTAGGAGACATTCAGATCGAGGTCATTGAGGATTTTTTAGGCCAGGTGATGGGTCTTCCACTGAGCGGGCATAAATGGTTCAAAAACACCAAGGTAGAGGAGGCACCATGGAGCCTATTCTTCACCTCTAGGAAAATCAACTGTTGTGATAAAGGTATGCATGTATCCTTGTTGAAAAATCAGAGGCATGGTTTGCTAGCAATCATGAGACAATTCATGACATGCGAGGGTTTCTTTGGTCTTCTTTTCCTGTATCACATACATTTGTTGATGAATTTCATTGGGTTTCAGTTAAATATGCCCTATTATTTATTGAGAAGCCTGTATAAGATGGTGGAAAGGTATAAGAGACAGCGTTTAAATTACAGTCAGTTTCATCACGGGTTGATAAAAATCTTGTTGGTTCATCAACTAAAATTGAAAAATGATGATTGAGACGCCTTCCTAGTCTGAAATGGTTTCGTTACACCCAGTATCGTAGAGGTTGATAAGATCATGATGGAAGAATCCACAGTCCCTGCCATTGACAGAGCAATTCCTCCATCTAAAGAAGCCTGTGTTATGACCATCCTCAATGAGCCTATGCCTGAGAAAATAGATGCTGAGACAACAACCTTTGAATTGCATGGCCATGAACAACACACATATCCTAACACCTCTGCTAAGAACGCAAACAGGCCTTCATACAAACTGTATAAGGGTGACATGGATATAGGGTTTAAAAATAAAAGGGAAGGTAGGTTAATCTCAAGAATCCTATGAAATAAATAAAACTCTCATGTGAGCTTGATCAAAATGATCAAGGTCCACGAAATCTCCAATTCTGAGATCCAGATATTCTTGGCCGAATAAGACCCTCCTTGCCTCAAACCAGATCTCGGCTAGGCTTATAATTTCATAGATAATTTGCCACCCTGCCTGAAGCATAGTAAAGGATTTCCAAGTATTATGTTTGATAAGAAACCCATAGGAAACAATGGAGACATTCTGACACATGGCTGTGGACATTCTCAAACAGCTATCACAGATTCACAGTGTAAAGTTTGTCTATTTTGGATCGATAAATATTATATAGGCATACCTATTCTGCAATCACAAATCAAAACCCTCACTGTTCAGATCGACTCGCTAAAGGATGAAAATCATAGGCTAAAGTCCACTGTTCAAAGGCAAGGCAAGCATTTGAAAATGACTAGGAACATATTAGTAAATGATGTTGAGAGTGTTACAACAGTAGTTAATTCTGAGATCCCGTGAATCAAATTTAGCATGCAGTCAGGGGTAATTTTAAGGATGGAAATTTATCTCAAAATGTAGAAACCTTGGCGAATCTTACTAGTCTTTAATATGAAAACTATAAAATGTTGGCGATATTTTTGTAAAAATATTCAAATTTATAAGGATTTTGTATAGCTTCTATAAAATTTGGGCTATTTTAAAGGTAAGATAATTTTATTCTATAGAATTTGGGCTAATAAATCTTAGAAAAGCGAATCTTTTTTTTGGAAAAAGCATGGAAAATTAGCCCATGAGCGAAATTTAGCCCCTAAAATCATCCCTACATGCAGTTAAGAGGTAAAGATTTGATTGATTGCCTTAGTTTTATTTTATCCATTTTTTTGATTATATATATTTAATTTTATTTTTGTTGTTAAAATAGAACTAGCTACATAATCAATTGATTCTATAGCCAGTTTATCTTCATTCAAATTTGTGCAAATTATTGGTTATAACAATATCTAAGCTTATTTATTTTCATTTTTGTTTCCAGGATATCAAGTAATTGGTGGTGATCTCATGTTATGGACTATTTCTGAGCTCATTTGGCAAATCTTTTGTAAATATATAGAAGTTTGTTCTAGTTTTGAGAGATACAGTGTGATATGGAGTGGTTATCACCCTCTATTTTGTAATCAAAAAATCATTTTGGAGATTTAGTCTTATCCCACAAGATAAGATATTTAGCTTTTCTAAACTCTTTAAATACTTGTAATTTTTTGTAATCAAGCATCGTCGCCTGGGGCAGAAGATGGACTTTTGATCAACAAAATTTAATGGAACAACAATACTCATTTGGGCTTTAGCTTCTTGAGGGTGGTGTCTTCATTAAGTTTATGTTCATCTTGATATCATAATAAGTTTTTGATAGCTTTAGTCTTCATCATTTATTGTGTTATTAGGATAATTCCTGTATGAATGTTGTCCATAAAATGCTTCATATATAAATTTTGTGATCATCTCTTTAGCTTCAATTACAGGGTTTCTCCTTTAATTCCTATTGATAGATTAAATGCAAGGATGTTCGCCAACAGATTTTTCTTAATGCAATTTATTGCAATTATAATATCACAATAACTATTGATATCATTCTATCTGCTATTTGAATTTAATTGCCAACATAATCATTCTGCATTTATTCAGAACAGACTTAAGGTTCAGTGCAGGTTTCCCTCCTTGGCAAGGTGGTTAGATGTTTTCAGATTGCACATATATTTGGATGCATATCATTAGCTCGATAACGATTCAGCTCGATTTCATTTTTCTGCTATTTGTTTATCACTGAAATTTGAACGTAAAGTTTGGCTTTTGCCTATCTATACGTTTTCATTTCATAACATTTTCTTCATTAGTTTAAGACTTATAAAAGGAAAATAAAAAAATATTTCTATGTGCTTTCTTTATCTGCTTCTTTGAAAGTAGTTATTTTTACATCGATTTTCATAAGTTTCGATTAAAACTAGTAGCCTGTAAATAATGTATATAAATGACAGTTATCTATCTTTAGCTTAAATACACCTATTACAGTCATATTATATACATATGTACATATATGTAATATTTATTAATTAGTTGCCTATTTCTTTTATTTATTTTTATTTATTTTTTGATTCTTAGATTGACCAACAAAGCCATTAAACTCGTCAGGATGAGTTATACCAAATGGCTTGGGTTACTTAGACAACCCCGGACCAGACTCGTTCTTCCAATTGACGGAGGATCATTTTCACCCATCAACAAATGGCACTAGAAGGAGGGCCTGAACACGATTGATGGCACATGGAGTTCACAAGACTCCTACCCCACACACCTGCTCCCCTATAGTAACAAGAAGTCTTTCTTACGAAAATGTTACTTCTCAAACAACAACCACCTCAAATGAAAATCTACAGATTACCATTGAGCCAGTAACACAAAATCCTCCAGGGTCTGATGTACAAGAAATTGTTCGTTAGTCAGTTCTAAGGACACATGGTGCTTTGGCCCATATCAGACAACCGGGTCAGCCACTGAATCAAACTCTAGATTTCTATGATATTAGAGAGAAACTTGAACGCACTAGTCTGCTCCTAAACCCTATGGATTCAGATCACATCCTCACTCCTACAACAGAAGGATCAGGTATCCCACCTTCACCACCTCCTTCATCCCCTTCCTCTTCGGGAGAAGAGCCATCCGACGAAGGAAGTTCTTCATCTCAGCCTTCGACACCACCTATGCCCATGGAAAATCCAAATAATCCCACCAGACCATAGCTCGATCAAGATGTTATGGCCATATTTGGACCCCAACACCCTTTGCCTAAACATCCAGAGAAATGACTCCCTAAATTCGATCTAGACTCTAAGAAAATCGTTGAAGATCACATAAAAAAATTCATGCAAGCCATTAGACTCCAAAGCGTAGAACATGAATATGTAATATGTAGACTTTTTCCATATACGTTTGAAGGCAATGCCTCTACATGGTATTTTACCCAAGAACCCCACACCATTGTATCTTGGGACAAATTCAAGTCCTGTTTCCTCGAGAAAATCGGAGATGATAAATCTCTTGAAGTCTTAGTCATGGAACTCTCCAGCTTAAATATGAACCCTAAGAAAAAAATAAAATATTTTAATCAAAGGTTCCTCACATTAAAAAATCAAATCCCCATTGATTCAATGCCCACTAGAAATCTTATTGTCGCATATTACACCAAATCCCTACACCAGAATATAGCAATTTGGGTAAAAAGGTTTAAGAAGGTAACGTTATTGGAAGCCTTCGAGGAGGCAAGCCAAATCGAGAAAGATATTCTAAGCCTAAAATATAATCTTAGTAACGAGGCAGAGATTACCCCATCTTCTAAGAAGAAAATAGAAATTCTTCCTAGACCTCCCCAAACCAAAACTCAACCTGAGAGTTCAGATCTGGAAAGTTTACAAAAGGTCATCCATAAATTTTCAAATCAATTCATAGACTTAAGGAGATCAGCTAAAGAAGCATCTTCAAGCAAAGGGACTTACAAACTCCCTTTTAGAAAACCTTTTCCCTCAAATAGGCCAAACCTAAATCCTGAAGGCCTGAACCTCAAAAGCCTACAATATGATATACAGACAATCCTTGAAGCACATGATAACTTAGTTCCCCTTGAGATTTCTAAAGATGTGGTTGAGCAAGAAACAATGGAAGAAGATGAATCCTCTCCCAATATCTTTGGGCATTTTTCTGATATTATATTTCAAGCCAATTTTGAAACTGTCCATCCTTACAATACCAGAAGCAAAACCCAGAATAAACCTTCTTCTGAAATTGGAACTAATGCACCTAAAAAATAGTTTAAGCAAACTGAAACTAAACAGAATTCAGCAACCCCAAGTTTAGAATATGATTTGATTAAATACCTAAAGAAACTTAGAGCTAATATTTATGTTTATGAACTGTTGAAATTTCCTTTTCTTCTGCAAAAGATGTTTTAAAACATTACAGAAAACAATAAAAACAATAATCTGAACAACAAGAAAATTGCAGAAATCAGCCCTAAAACACCTCAAAAGGTCCTTACTAAAACAACACCAGAACCCTTAGATAAAAGAGAACTCGCTGTAAAAAGTGTATCAAATGTAGATAAAGTAATTTTAGGGACCACGACTAAAAACCAACAAAGTTCTGTTGTTAATACTCGCAAAAATGTCCCACCTTTTTTATTGACTTTTGAAATTTTCAATAAGAATGTACATAACTACATGGTAGATTCTAGCGCATCATCAAATGTGATGACCTGGTTTGTCTGCCAAAAAATTAATGTTGAAGTTCAACCTTCCAGTCTGAAAATTATTTAGCTCGATCAGACCAGTGTTAAGGTAATAGGTGAATTAAAAAATGTTCTTGTTAGGATATCCTCTAATCCTAAGGTTCACATTAATATCATTGTCCTTGACATCCCTGAAGTATATGTCTTATTTTTAAGTAGGGATTGGTCCGAACAGTTGCATGGCTACTTTGTGACAGACTGGTCCCATTTGCAACTGCCAGAGAATGAGAAGCCTAACAGAATTAGGATCAATCATGAGAATTACCTCAAGCTTACCGTGACCAATTTAAATGACGCTAATGAACCATTTACTGCTTCTGCTAATTCACTCGAAATGTAGGGAATGAACACCCTTTTCGGTAACTTCATGGAGGAAAATTCTATCATCACTGACCCAGAACAACAGTCGGAACTTATGACATGCACACAGTTGACAGTTCCACCTAATGTGTTTAATATGGCCGATGAAGTTCACATGTGGTCTCTCTACTTCGATGGATCCAAATCTAAAGAAGGAGCTGGTGCAGGATGTGTGCTCATTGATCCATCAAGTAACAAAACTTTGATCACTTGTCGATTAGAATTTGAATGCACAAACAACATTGCTGAATATGAGACACTTCTACAAGGACTCAGAAAGGCACTAGATTTGAAGGTACAAAATTTAATGGCATTCAAAGATTCAAAAATTGTGGTCAGATAGGTAAAAAAATTCCATTCATTGCCTATCACCACACTTGAAAAGTTATCAAGATGAGGTATGGAATCTAATGCACAAATTTTCCACATTTAACATTAAATCCATTCCAAGATTAAATAATTTTGAGGCTGACTTGTTAGCTAACGTTGCTTCCAAACTTTTTCCCACAGAAGGCCTTTCTCTGAATGCATTTTCGATTGAGTTGTTGTTCAGACCATTAGTCCCAGACAACATCACTAACTGGAGAGTGTTTGATGATGATCAAAATATCATCAGTTTTCTACACATGGAAGATACTTTTCAAGGTGCGGTTATCAATGAAGGCACCCACGACAAAGACCTCCACAATTTTACGGTAATATCGGACCCAAGGTCTCCCGAATCAACATCAGATCTGGTAAATTCTATCCCAAAATCTGTGGTAAGATTAGAAAAGTTTTATGATTTTCATGACAAATTTAGAAAATCGGTAAATTGTAAAACAAATAGTTCTTCCTTGACCCATGAAAAGGTAAATATGGGAACTAAAGATAATCCACAATGCATCAATTTGGGAACGGGATGTTACGAGCAAGAAAAATCAGCCTTTATAAAACTGTTTAAAGAATTTATAGATGTATTTTCTTGGACATATGATGATCTAAAAACGTTTGACCCTAAAATTATACAACACATCATCTCCATGAAACTCTAGACTTAACAACATTTTCAACAGAAGTTGAGAAAGATGCACCCCAAATTTGAACCAACAGTCAAGAAAGAACTAAACAAACTATTGAATGCAAAGATAATCTTCCTAGTAAGACACACACAGTGGGTTTCTAACCTTGTCCATGTGAGGAAGAAAAGTGACAAAATTTGACTCTGTGTCGATTTTCAGAACTTTAACCGAGCGTCTGAAAAAGACAATTACCCTGTTCCTTCGATGGAACAAATTCTCCAGCACGTATTTGGTTTTGAAATATTGTCACTATTAGACGATTTTTCAGGGTACAACCAGGTCCTCATGTCTCCCCCAGACCAGCTGAAAACCACTTTCTGTACTCCATGGGGTACCTATGCCTATAGAAAGATTCCTTTTGGGATTATAAATGTCGGGGCCACTTTCTAGAGAGCGATGGATATCGCTTTTCACGGTCTAATCAATCAATATGTAGTGGTCTATCTCAATGACATCATTGTTTTCTCCAAAAATAAGGGAGATCATTTAGCCCATCTAAGATCTGTTTTACAATGATGTTGTAAGTACAACATCTCTCTAAATCTTAAAAAATCTTTGGAGTGGAACAAGGAAAGATTCTTGGATTCATAGTATCCAATGAAGGGATGATCATTGATCCCAAAATAACTCAAGTCATTTCAAAGCTTCCTCTCCCCTCTTCCAAAAAATCTATGCAATCTTTTCTTGGTCAAATAATATTTGTTAGAAGGTTTGTTCCGAATTTCTCGGAAATGGTGAGGCCATTGCAAAACTTAATAAAAAAGGATGTGAAATACCATTGGGGGCCACAAGAAAGTCAAGCTTTTGACTCAATCAAAAAATCCATAGTGGAGGCTCCATCCCTAATGAGCCCCAACTTTTCACAAGATTTCACTCTTTACACGTTCGCCTCTGATCGTTCTTATGCCGCCGTGCTAACCCAAAAGAATGATGAAAACAACGAAATTCTCATTGCCTTTATGAGCTCAACCTTCAAGGGAGTAGAGCTTAATTATCCAATTGTTGATCAACATGCTTACGCTGTTTTTAAAGCGGTAAAACATTTTCGATCATCTACTAAAATCTAGAACTAAAGTCATTGTGCCTTACCCTGCTATCAGAAATTTGTTAGTACAGAAAGAATTGGGTGAAAAATTGGCAAACTGGATGACATCCTTACAAGAGTATGACCTTGATATCACCCCTGGGCAAATTTTTAGAGGCCAAGGTCTATGTAAATTAGTCATTGATTCAGTTGAAGAACAACAAAGTCAAACTGATGTATTAACTGAAGATCAACATAATCAAAGTCAAATATGTTGTGCACAAGATCCTGCCAATTCTTGGTTTGATGACATTAAGTTTTATCTAACACACGGTTCAACTCCTCGTCATCTTAATCCAAAA
>JASDQU010101663.1:359514-375784 GCA_032191745.1 Picea mariana
CTTTTTCTTTTGATTTGATCTTTTGTACGCTTTGAAGGCTTCTTCTTTTACATCTGGATTTTCCTGTTCAGTTCTCATTTCATATGTTGTGAAGATTCCATGTAGTTCATCCATGCTTATTGAGTCTAGATTCGATCTTTCTTCTAGTGTTGATATCTTATGGTTGAATCTCATAGGAAAAGATATTAGTACCTTTTGAACAATTACAGATTCTTCAATTTCTTCTCCCAATCCTATGATTCCATTCACTGTTTTGTCGACTCGTAAGAAGTAGACTGCAATATCTTCATCTTCCTTCATTTTTAGTTATTCGAACTGACCTCTGTAAGTTTGAATCTTTGCTGCTTTGAATTTTGTATCTCCTTCGTAAATATTTCGAAGCTTGTCCCAAATATCTTTAGCGGATTTACAATGTGCAACTTTGGTGAATACCATATTATTGAGACCATTCAAAAGTGCATTTGTGGCTTTGGAATTATTTTCACCGAGTTTTACTACTTTTTCATTTTTTGGTGGAACTGTTGGTGTTGTGTATCCATCTACAATTGATTGCTAAATATGAAATTCATGTGCCTGTATATATGTTTTCATCCTTATGCTCCAAAAAGCATACTTTTGTCCATCAAACTGTGGTATTCCATTTTTATACAAGTTGGTATTCTCCATGATCTACCTTTCAGTAGTTAAACTGATTTCTCAATGAACCTGCTCTGATACCAATTGTTGGTATATTGAGAGGGGGGGTGAATCAGTAATAACGTAATTATAATCATTTTTCTTCAAATAATCCAAGTGGTATATCAATGTAGAAGTATTATCCAATAATGAGCAATAAGAAATGAACAATCACACACATACACAGTACACCAGTGTTTTATGTGGAAACCTAAATCAGGAGAAAACAACGCAATTCTTTTTCTTATATGTCTTGAAGAATTGAATTCATTAGAAGCACTGAATTCCTTTGTTTTCCAACTGCAACTGGAAGGAGGCTCCAAGCCCCTAGTTTCTCAGGCTACAACTTGAGGGAAGCTCCAACTCCCTAGTTCTCTGTCTACAACCCCCTATGTTCTCTGTCTACAACCACCTATCCTTACCCCGTCCAACTATCTTGAAGTAGAAGTAGAATGATGGAACCACTGTCACACTATCAATGTGAGATATACCATTGTAAACCTGTACCAATAAACCTCAACCATGCATCAACCTGTACCTCAACCTGTAATCAACCTGTACAATAAACAAGTGCATCAACCATGCACCAACCTGTACCATAAACAAGTGCAATAACTATGCACCAAGTATGTACCAATCATGTGTCAAGTACTCATCAGCTATGAATCATCAATATGTACCAACATCATCAACTATACACCTCATGTATGTGCCAACTCATCAACTATTTGTCTCAACCATGTACCCAACTTGTACCTCAACCAAAAGACCTCATGAATTTCATCATCCAAATATGATTTGTAAATCTATAATAGACCTGGTGTATATTATCACATACCTTCAAACCTTCCTTAACTTTAACAACAAGAGACTAGCATTTTCATCAAACTTTTCTTTTGTCTCACATGACTAGTTTTGGATTAGTCAACAACCCTAAATTGAAATAATCATAACTTTGTACCTGTAATGAATAAAGCTCTGAAACTGATATAAAATGTTCTTTAGTGTGTTTTATGCAATTCCTGTAGGTTTCACTACTTGGAACCTCTTAGAAAAGACGTTATAGCAAAAATAGCATACCTTGCTGAATTTTGGCTTATTCTAGAGAGTGACCATGTAGACCGTGCCCCGCATAGAATATTTATTGAATCGATCTGAAAATATTAAAAAAATACTATAGACTGTAATATAACCAACACATTTTGTCTTACTAAATTTAGATCTATTATGAATAAGTTATGACATTTTTACCGGAAATACCTGTTTTAGACTAGTTTCAGTACTAGCCACAAACCCTATTTTCCACGGAGTGTAACTACAAAAATACAATGACCCACAAGATGAATTTTTTACCACAGATACTTGGATACGCTTTCTCAATGGAATAAAAATTTCACGGTCTGACTCATTATAGAAAAACATTTATAGAAAAAATGGTGGGATGACCTGTAAATAACATATCTTAGAAAGCACCATCAAAAGAATTTATCCTTCCTTGAATTCCGACCTTCTTTTCATCACCTTCCCTAAAAAATTTGGCTTATATATCCTTTGGTTACCTCAGAAAACTATAAATATTCAATATTCTCAAGTGTGTGTTAAATGAGAGAATCTTGCCTCTTATTTATACTCTCCAAGTAGCTTCCTTAAAAACATCTTGTAGGTCACTTTGCCCACTTTCCTTATTTTAGGGTTAACCCACTTCTAATTTATCCATTAAATTTATTATTTAAATAATTTATTTTGTATTCACTTTGAATTATAATTCACTCATCAATTCACTTTATTACTTACCTTCTAAAATATCTTAAACCACTTTGACTACTTTGACCTTTTGGGGCTTCAAGCCAACACATGAGGGTCCTCCAACTTTGTAAGAGCATAACTCTCAAACCGTGAGGAGTTATGTGATGTTCCGCATACCACCGGAAATGGAATGACATGTAATATCCAAATAGAATATTATATATCAAAACTCATATCATTATCCATCAAACAAACTTGGGTCCATTATCCAAACCCGAGTTCTCCAACTTCACATGGCCATAACTCTCTAACCGTGATGAGTTATGTGATGTTCCACATACCACCAGAAATGGAATGACATGTACTATCCATATAGAATATTATTACCTTCAAATATATTAAAACTCATACCATTACACATGAAACAACCTTTGGTCCATTACCCAAACCTTTCTTCTACAGAACTTTCATCAAGGGTTGACATCAATGACAACCAACCTTAATCACCAATATCCCCCTTTCGCATTGATGGAAACACTCTGATGCAATACTGAAATCATATCACTCATGCTCCCCTTGGAACCATACCTCTTTCCTTTGCATTTGATAAATCTGCTCCCCCTGGAACCATGCCTCTGTCCTCTGCATCTGATAAATATCTCCCCTTTTGTCATCAATGGCAAAGGTATCATTCCATCTGGGGCTGCTCCCCGTGATTGAATTTTCCTCTTATGGTGCTTCCTCGTGTACATATAAGACATATAAGATAAGCATTCAAAAAACATTCATTTTGGAGTAGAAATAACTCCAAGTCTTTGGTGAAGATATTCAAAGGCTTCCCATGGAAGTGGTTTTGTAAAGATGTCTTTCACTTGTTCTTTTGTGCCCACATACTCAACTTTGATGTTCTTTTCTGCAACCTGTTCTCGTAGAAAGTGATACTTGATTGGAATGTGCTTCGTCTTGGAGTGCATCACCGATTTTTTTGAGATACTGATGGCACTTGTATTATCACAATATATTGAAATGGGCTCATCATACTCAACCTGTATATCTGTCAAAGTTTGTTTCATCCAAAGAACCTGTGTACAACATGTTGCTACTGCAATATACTCTTCCTCGATTGTAGATAGAGACATTGATGATTTTTTCTTGCTTAGCCATGATACTAAACACTCACCTAAGTAGAACGTTGCTCCACCGGTGCTTTGTCGATCATCGATACAACCTCCCCAATCTCTGTCTGTGTAGGAAATTAGTGATAGATCCTTTCCTTTTGGATACTATATCCCAAACTCTTATGTTCCTTTGAGATATCTAAAAATTTTCTTCACTTATAATACTTGTGATTCCTTTGGTGTTGCTTGAAATCGTGCCACCTGTCCAACTACCTACATTACATTTGGTCTGGATGCTATCACTTACAATAGGCTTCCAATCATTGACTTGTATTTCCTTTGATCTGTAGACTTCGAATCATCATCTTTTCTCAACTTGCAACTGGTTTGCATGTGAGTGATAACTGGTTTTCAATCTTCTATTCCGAACCTCTTTAGCATTTCTCTGATATACTTGGTTTGAGAAATAAAAATTCCTTTGTTGCTTTGACATATCTGAAGTCCCAGAAAGAAGGATAGTTCTCAAAGTAGTGAAATTTCAAATTCTTTCTGCATATCTTTTGCAAATTTTTGTCTTAACCTGTCATCATCATTACCAAAAATAATATCATCAACATAAACTTCAATCAATAAAATATTAACTTAACTTACCTTGATGTAAAGGGTTGTTTCATTAATTCATTTTCTTCCTTTGATTCTGGTCTGTCTGTTTCATCAATTGTTACGTTGATGCTTTCCACAACTTTGTTCAATATTAGATTGTAACACTTGTATGCTTTCCTTGTACTTGAGTAACCAATAAGTACTCATTTTTCCACGTGAAATTCAAACTTTCCTATTCCTCCATATTCTCTTTTGATATAGCATTTTCTTCCAAAAACTCTGAAGTTGTTTACATTTGTTGGTCTTCCTTTCCATAGTTCGTAAGGCGTTTTGTCGGTGTTGTTTCTGAGCATTACTCTGTATGCACTGCCTGTGTCCAAAAAATATATGTCAATTTTGAATCCATTAGCATTGTTCGAGCCATTTCCTGTATTGTCCTATTCTTTCTTTCAAGAATTCCATTTTGTTGAGTTTTCCTAGCAACAGAGAATTGCCTTTTTATTCCATGATTGTTACAGTAGTACATAAATTCCTTTGAGATGAACTCTCCTCCATTATCAGATCTAAAACATTTGATTCTTGAGTCCATTTCATTTTCAACCATTTCCTTGTAGATCTTGAAGTTTTCAAAAGCTTCTGAATTATTCTTGAGAAAGTAAACTGCAGTCATTCTTATATAATCATCAAATAATAACATAAAGTATCTCTTACCTTTCAAGTCCTTTGTTGTAGATGGCCAACTAGATCAGTATGCACAATTTCCAGTGGTCTTGTTGTTGAATATTCCTTTGATTTGAACCTGGTCTTTGTTTGCTTTCATTTTTGACAATGCTTGCATAAAGTGTTGGTTGGTTTCGTGATCTGGGGCATTTCTCTGACTGCTTCTCTTTTGTTGACTTTGACAAGGTTATCAAAATTCATGTGACCCATTCTTCTGTGCCATAGCCAACTTTCATCTTCCTTTCCTAGACAAAACTTTTCATTTCCAATTTCACTTAACACATATATGTTGCTTGAAGTTCTTGAAGTTGTAGTAATCAATCTCCCCGAGACTTCTTTTCTTATCTCACACTTATGTGAATCAAAAGTAACTTTATGACCTTGGTCACACATTTGAATCACACTTAGAAGATTATGTTTCATATCTTCTACTAGTAGAACATTTTCTGCCTTTTCATTCTTGTTCCCAATTCAGACTGTGCCTTTTCCAAGGATTTTGGCTGAATCATCATTTTCGAGGGAGACTGATCCATCTCTTTCCTTTCGTAATGTAAGAAACTTGTCTCTATCACCTGTCATGTGTTTTGAACACCCACTGTCAACATACCAACCACATTTCTTCTGCTTAGAGTGTAGAATGAGTGTGCATTCTTTATTTCTATACTGATATTGCTTTCGTATCCATGTCCTTTTCTGTGGTTCCTGTTTGTGACCATTGTTATACTGTTGAGGTTCTTTAGGAGGGATTGTCATTCTGCACTCTTTGGCCACGTGTCCAAAATTGTTACATTTGTAACATTCCACTTCATTGCTCAAAGATTCAAACCTATTGTAACTTCTTCTCTGTGTTTCACTAGGCCTTATTGAATAACCCCTTTGTGTATAACTCTCAAAGTTGTTGTTCCTGTTGTTATCTCTTCAATTCACAACTTTATGTCCAAAATTATTACATGCATGACATAAACCAAAAATATAGTTTGATACCTGGGAGTTGAAGATATTCTGAAAGAAGGTGCTCTTATGAATCCTTCTTCTTCTTGAGGCATATATGTCTGTTGTTTGTTCTGAAATCTCAATATTCTCAGTGGAGGAGTGTCCCTGTAATCTTCCTTATATATCTTCTTATCCCCTTTGATTGTTTCTGCATAGCTTTTTGGATATTGTTATTTCTCTGTTGTTTTGGAGCTTGATCCCTTTTCTGTCTGATTGTATCCAAGTCCGGTCTTGTCAAAATGAGATTTTTGACTGTTGATAATGTCATCCAAAACTTTTGAGCTATTCTGCATGCTTTTCTTTTGAATATCCTTTCTTAGTGTGACAAACTCTGCTTCCAATTTTCCAATGATCATGTCCATTTCTTCTAGCTGTTCTTTGAGTGCTTCTTCAATTCTTTTATCTTCTTCTATTTGAACCTTAAATTTTGTAATCATTTGTTTTAGTTCTTGAGTGTCTTCTTTCTTGTCTAGTTCTTCTTGTAGTTTCTTGTTTTTCTTCTTTTCTCTTCAGATAACTTCTATGGCACACATTAATTCTTCTCAAAAGTCAACTTCTACCTCTTCAGTTTCTTCTTCGACTTCTTCATATTCTTCTTTGACTTCTTCATATTCTTCTTCAGAGTCTTCGTCATCAGAGTCTTCTACTGCCATGAATAGAAGTATTCATATTTCACTGTCACTCACTTCATCTTCATTTGATGATGACATGTCTTCTTTGGTGCATAAGCTTTTCTTGAAAAATTTCTTTGTATTTCTTTTACCTTTATATGTTTGTTTTCCTTTTGAGTAACCTTCATGATTTTCTTACGATGGCATTTGTTAGCAAAATGACCAATACCATCACAATTAAAACAAATTAAAGGAAGCTTACCTCTATACCTACCGTTGGTTCCCTTGTTTAGTGTCTTGATGAAGTTCGCCACTTCTTCATCATCTTCCGAGACATCACTGTTGCTGATATATTCTTCTTCTTCCTTTTTCTTTTGCTTTGATCTTTTGGATTCTTTGAAGGCTGCTTCTTTTACATCTGGATTTTTCTATTCAGTTCTCATTTCATATGCTGTGAATATTCCATGTAGTTCATCCATTCTTATTGAGTCTATATCCGATCTTTCTTTTAGTGTTTCTATCTTATGGTCGAATCTCATAGGAAGAGATCTTAGTACCTTTTGAACAATTACAGATTCTTCGATTTCTTCTCCCAATCCTATGATTGCATTCACTATTTCATCGACTCGTAAGAAGTAGGCTGCAATATCTTTATCTTCCTTCATTTTTAGTTGTTCAACTTGACCTCTGTAAGTTTGAAGCTTTGCTTCTTTGAATTTTGTATCTCCTTCATAAATATTTCGAAGCTTGTCACAAATCTCCTTAGCGGATTTACAATGT
The DNA here is from genome assembly GCA_032191745.1 of Picea mariana. Classification (NCBI taxonomy): domain Eukaryota; kingdom Viridiplantae; phylum Streptophyta; class Pinopsida; order Pinales; family Pinaceae; genus Picea; species Picea mariana. Next base: position 366,761 of record JASDQU010101663.1, read on the forward strand.
GAAACTTTGGGGAATACCATATTACTGAGACCATTCAAAAGTGCATTTGTGGCTTTGGAATTATTCTCACTGAGTTTTACTTCTTTTTCATTTGTTGGTGGAACTGTTGGTTTTGTGTATCCATCTACAATTGATTTCCAAACATGAAATCCCTATGCCTGTATATATGTCTTCATCCTTATGCTCCAAAAAACATACTTTTGTCTATCAAACTATGGTATTCCATTTTTATACAAGTTGGTATTCTCCATGATCTACCTTTTAGTGGTTAAACTGATTTCTCAAGGAACCTGCTCTGATACCAATTGTTGGATTATTGAGAGGGGGGATGGATCAGTAATAGCATAATTATAATCCTTTTTATTCAAATAATACAAGTGTTATATCAATGTAGAATTATTATCCAATAATGAGCAATAAGATATTAACAATCACACACATACACAGTACACCAGTGTTTTACATGGAAACCGAAATCGGGAGAAAACCGCAGAATGTTTTTTCTTATATGTCTTGAAGAATTACATTCATTGGAAGCACCAACTTCCTTTTTTTTCTAGCTGCAACTGGAAGGAGGCTCCAACCCCCTAGTTTCTCATGCTACAACCTGAGGGAACATCCAACTCCCCAATTCTCTGGCTACAACTATAAGGAGGCTACAACCCCCTGTTTTCTCTGGCTACAACTGGAAGGTGGCTACAACCACCTGTCCTTGCCCCTGTCTAACCACCCTGAAGTAGAAGTAGAATGATGGAACCACTGTCACACTATCACTGTGAGATATACCGTTGTAAATCTGTACCAATAAACCTCAACCATGCATCAACCTGTACCTCAACCTGTAATCAACCTGTACCCTAAACAAGTGCATCAACCATGCATCGACCTGTACCATAAAAAAGTGTATAAACCATGCACCAACCTATACCATAAACAAGTACATCAACCATGCACCAAGTATGTACCAATCATTTTTCAAGTACTCATCAACTATGACTCATCAATATGTTCTAAAATTATCAACTATACACCTCATGTATGTGACAACTCATCAAGTACTTGTCTTAGCCATGTACCCAACTTGCACCTCAACCAAAAGCCCTCATCAATTTCATCATCCAAATATGATTTGTAACTCTGTAATAGACCTAGTGTATATTATCACGTACCTTCAAACGTTCCTTAACTTTAACAATAAGAGACTAGCAGTTTCATCAAACTTTTCTTTAGTCTCACATGACTAGTTTTGGATTAGTCAACAACCCTAACTTGAAATAATCATAACTTTGTACCTGTAATGAATAAAGCTCCGAAACTGATAAAAAATGTTCTTTAGTTGTTTTTATGCAATTCCTCCAGGTTTCAATACATGGAACCTCTCAGAAAATAAGTTATAGCAAAAATGACATACCTTGTTGAATTTTGGCTTATGCTAGAGAGCGACCTTGTAGAGTGATCCCTGCATGAAATATTTATTGAATCAATATGAAACTGTTACACAACATACTAAAGAATGTACGCTAACCAACACAATTTGTCTTACTGAATTTGGATCTTTTATGAATAAGTTATGACGGTTTTACCGGAAACACCTGTTTTAGACTAGTTTCAGGACTAGCCACAAATCCTATTTTCCACGGAGTGTAACTCCAAAAATACAATGACCCATAAGCTGAATTTTTTACCAAAAATAATTGGATATGTTTTTTCAATGGAATAACAATTTCATGGTTTGAATCATTATAGAAAAATTTTTATAGCGAAAATGGTGAGATGACCTATAAATAGCATACCTTAGAAAGCACCATCAAAAGAATTTATCCTTCCTTGAATTCCGACCTTCTTTTCATCACATTTCCTCAGAAATTTGGCTTATATATCCTTTGGTTACCTCAGACAACGATATATATTCAATATGCTCAAGTGTGTGTTAAATGAGAGATCCTTTCCTCTTATTTATACTCTCCAAGTAGCTTCCTTAAAAATATCTTCTAGGTCACTTTGCCCACTTTCCTTATTTTAGGGTTAACCCACTTCTAATTTCTCCATTAAATTTATTATTTAAATAATTTATTTTGTATTCAATTTGAATTATATTACACTAATCACTTCACTTTATTATTTACCTTCTAAAATCTCTTAAACCACTTTGACTACATTGACCTTTTGGGGCTTCAAGCCAACATATGAGGGTCCTCCAACTTCGTAAGGCCATAACTCTCAAACCGTGAGAAGTTATGTGACGTTCCACATACCACCAAAAATGGCATGACATGTGATATCCATATAGAATATTATTATCTAAAAATATATCAAAACACATACCGTTATACATCAAATAAACTCAGGTCCATTACCCAAACCTAGGTTCTCCAACTTCACATGGCCATAACTCTGTAACTGTGAGGAGTTATGTGACGTTCCACATACCACCGGAAATGGAATGACATGTACTATCCATATAGAATAGTATTATTTTAAAATATATTAAAACTTATACCATTATACATGAAACAACCTTTGGTCCATTACCCAAACCTTTGTGCTACGGGGATTTCTTCAAGGGTTGACATCAATGACAACCAACCTTAATCAACATTGTTAAACCCACTAGTGGACCCATATGGCCCATGAATACATCTATAATGCATACTAACATAACCCAAAGAGAATACAAGATACATGCATGTTGAGATAGATACAACCCCCCATGCCTTTAACTCCAACATTTGATAAACAACATGGGGCTCCTTCTTCTTCTTTAGGTGTTTTTGGACTTTCATGGCCTTGGTAAGAATCATTGTCCTATATTTGGAAATGTTTTTTTTCTTGTGAACTTTCCCTAACTCATTTACTTTGAATCTCACTAGGCTCTTTGTAGGAGAGCCTTGACCCTTTCCCTAGCCTCTAAGCAAGTTTTTACAGTTAGAAATTTTCTTGAAAAAAATTGTGCAAAACTTCATTTAACACCTCAAAGAAAATCTTGCAATTGCATCGTGACACACTTAAATTTTTTCCATACGACATAGCATGTATCACATGAATTTTCTTCCCATGTGATAGAGCGTGTTGCAAAGAAGTTCACTTGCATGCGATATTGCGTCACCAAAATTTTCCCTCCTCTGCGAAATGTTGCACCAATCTTTGCTTCCATGCCATACGTCACATTGCAACAAAAATCTTTTTGTGCAACATATTGCAACCCCAAAAACTCCCTTTTTGAATTGTCCAAAAGTTTCCTCACTTGCAACAAGGAGAATTTCCAAGTAAAACTTTTTACCAAGGACAACTTCCTTTTATTGCATCATCAAAATATTTCTTCCCCATGTTGTTTCATGCCTTAAATTTTTTACCATTTGATACATCACATCACAAAAAGTCTCTTCTTCTTGACTTTTCGCATAGAAATTGTTTTTGTGTGATACATTGCATAGAAAAAAAAATATTTTATTGCGACACATTGCAACTCTTGCAAAATCATTATCGTGTGATGTTTTTCATATAATTTTTGTACATACTATACATCACATTTCAAAAACAAGGAGTCCTGCAGCCATGGAAAAAAAGAAGCCCGAAATTGCACGCCCAAAAAGGACCTCAAAGTGCTGACCCAACAACATCAAATTAGCACCGCACGCTGAAAACTAAGTGGACCTCAAAGCTCTGACCCAAGACACCGAAAAATAAGAAGCAACCCCAACATCTGCTACGCAAAGCTCCAGAACCCACGAGGATCACAAAGACCCACTAACCACCAAGGCTCCAAGAAAACCCTAAAATTGCATCAGGGCTTGAACGAACTAGCATGGATGGATCAACTAGATCCAACCACAAAGAGGCATTTGAAAACCTTCATGCTTAAAAGAGGCTACAACATAGATCTGAAGCACCCACAATCAGTAAAAAATTGCAAGGCCAACAAAAAAACCCACTAACATATTCATCGTTGGTGACAGCTAGGCAAAACCCAGGCTACAACCCAAAACCTTACGCCTCCCACCATAAATAATGAACTCCGGGATAGGGAGTCGTGCCAACACCAAGAACCATAGCATAGAAAACATGGCATGAGGGAGGAGGTGAATAGCCACTAGGGGACACATCAGAATGAAGGAGAAAACTCTCGCAAGGTAAGACGTGGCATCTCCAGTGCGTGACCTCTAGATTTGAGACCGAAAAAAATGAGAATTAACGCAACCACCCAAAGAGACAATCCTAAAAAAAATCCATCGAAAACAACAGACATGATGGAAAAGACCGGGGTTCTACGAATAGGGTTTCCCCAGCTGCAGTGCCCAAAGTAAGATAAAAAAAACCAGCTCAATAAAATTATTTTCACTTTTCATACGATCATGGAATTCTTAATTATACTTTAATTGATTATTTTTCCAATCAAATTCTTTCCAGCCCTGCACGTCTCTCCACCCAACCCAACACTGAATAAAACTATTGAATTTTCATTATTATATTAATATCTCATATCACTTTTGAAAGTAACTCACCATTGGACAAGCCTACTTAGAAGTAACTTCACCTCTTTTATAGGGAAGATTTAAAATATATATGGATTTCAATATTTATTTAAAAGTCATAATATTAAAGTTGAAAATCACAATAATAAAGTTGTAGAGTTTTTCTCTTGATAGAACTTCGTCCCCCAATTCCACCCACGATCCCTTCCAAAAACACCTCGGAAGCCATCTTATGAATCAAATTCGCTAAAGTGTTAGACTATGTTTTTTAAAGTTACATATTTAACAATTTACCATTTAAAGCCATCTTTCAATGTAATTGTGATATTGTTTTTTCCTCATACTCTCTTCATTAGTCCCTGCCTCTGGCTAGGGAATATAGCATTTGTTTTGCGGTCAACTATCGTTGATCGCCTATTAATGGGTGGATTTTGTTTTATTAGTTGGTGTATTTTGGAGTTTCTTAGAAGATTTAACAGAGTTATGAAAAATAAGTTTATTATTTTTATTATTTTGAAAAACATATAAGATTTTTATATTTTTCAATTTGGTAATTTGAATTTTCTGATTGGGTCAGGGGTTGTAATGCGACTTAATTAACCCTTGTATGTTGAATTTTTTATCACTATTTATCAGACATTACAAATTATTTAAAAATTCAAAATTTAAAAAATAGCCACGTATTCTAATTGTTGCAATCGAGAAGGAATTGTTGCAGTCGAGTTTGCTACAGCGTGGCTATCTGCATGCACACTCTACAGAAAATAGGATACCACCTATTTCATTTGTTGCATAAGAAAACCATGTCTCTACAATAGAGGAGGCACCATGGGAGGGTGTTGTAACCGAGCACCTCATTTCGAGTATTGTACTACTCTCAGCCTCTCAAATCCCCATTTGGAGTACTGTACTACTCTGGAGAGACTCAGCCTTTCTAATTTATCCTCATCATTATCGAAGTCCACAGAGTCTTCCATGGGCATTAGGGTCACGAGAGGAATAAAAAATTACATCCATTGAGATTTGAACCTCGACGGGGAAAAAGAGAGATTTGAATATAGACCTGGAGAAAACAATATTTGAAGATCTACTTCGGACATTCATAACCTTAATGTGCAACACATAAATATCTAGTTTTATGTACCTTAACTATTTCTTCAAACTCTAATGAAAATATTAGAGTACAATACATTGCATTACAAGTTCTTACCTTATAGTTCTCGTTTGGTCTGTTTGAAGCCCTTACTAGCTTACATAACTATAACTCTATGGGAAGTCTTCCTCCAATACAAAACTGTGAAAAAAAATGACTTCTCGTGTGGTCTGTTAGAAGCCCTCACTAGTTGTAACTATAACTCTGCAGGAAGTCTTTCTCCTATACAAAAATGTAAAAACAAAGTCTTGGGTTACCTGGACATGATTTTACATTGTCAGCACACTGGTTAAAAAAATGGCTTAGGTTACCTAGATATGATTCTCCATTGTCAGCACGTTGGTGCCTTGAAGTACTAACTGTACCATTGAGTTGAAGAGAAGCATATCCAAGTGATCCATCCAAGTTCATATGTCCCATAGCAGCCAATTCATGGATGTGCCAATCTAGACTCACTCCCTTTGCTCAGGCCCTCCATAAACCTTGTAAACCCCTCCTCTCCATGTGGATGAGAGGAACCATAGCCTCGTCATACCGTGTTCTTGGTTTTTAAACACTAGACTTACTCCCTTTGCTCAGGCCCTCCATAGACCTTGTAAGCCCCTCCTCGCCCTGTGGATGAGAGGAGCCATATCCTGGTCATGTCGTGGTCTTGATTTTTCAAGATGAACTTTCATGTAATCCCTTCTAGCTTCTTCGCTTACGCTTTGGGACTAGCTTATTATATTTCACTCTATGGATTAAGACCTTATGGCACTTGCTATACCTTACCTTAATACCCTTACTTTGGGCTAGTACTAAGGCTTCCGACCAAGTGGACTAAAAGCGAGCAAGGTAAAGTTAATCCCATCAATTACATTCAGTGCAAGCTGAAAGATGGAAGCCATATAGAGTCATTGTTACTGAACAATGGGAGGCCACAGATAAGATAGGAGTTCGTGAGACGGTCGCAACTATGGCCATGGTCATGCTAGTTGGTCTATGCGAACGATGAATGCTTGCAGTCTACTCAAAGGTCAGATATCTATCCTTGAGTGGAGTGTTGAAATCGAAATAAATTGTTGTCGAGGGAAAATGATCCCATGAAATTAAGACCAAGGTTGTTGTTCTTTGCCTCATCAAGAATGGGAAGATATTCATTGCAATATCTAAAAATATGAATTCCATGTTCGGACATGAAGAGTGCCAAAGATATTCCATCAACAACATGACATTGATGATGTATCATGCTTTGGCGGTCAATGAGATGCCTTGTGAAGTGCTACAGAACTTCGATCAGGAATTGAATTATCTATCTGACAAGATTTTCCAATCAAATCCAGCTATTTGATCAACAACATGGCATTGAAGGTGTATCATGCTTCGACAGGTGATGAGATTCCTTGTGAAGTGTTATAAAACTGCAAGCAGGAATTGGATTATCTATCTGACAAGATTTTCGAATTAGACCTGCAAGTCGATAACCCTATAATTTATGTTTGTGTTTCATAAGGTGATATCAAGTATTGAAACTTACAATTCCAAAATTGTGTGTAAAACCATGTCAAATTTGTAAGGAAAAAAATGGACTTGCTCCATCCATATAAATGTCCACATCACATGTGAATGCTGCAAATTCTTTTTTGTCTCGGCCAAATTTTGTTTGAAAGTAAAAACGAGTTCCAAAGGAGGATCATGTGATGGACAATAATGAAAGAGGGACATTAGCCAAGCAACTTATGGTCCATTCTTCCACTCTGAAAAGTAAACGTCCTTCAAAGCTTAGTGAGACGTATTATTAGCTATATTCACTTATATAAAGAGAGAGAAACTCACCTATCATAAAGTACTACCTACACCAAGAACATGGAAAAGACATTGAAATTTCCATATTGAATGGGATAAACCCTAGAAACATTAATACTAGTGGCGATAGAAAAGGCGTTGAAGAAATTGCAGAGAAAAATGATGTCAAGAGATCTGCTAGAAGATGGGTCCCAGTCAATCTGTGCAGGTGAGATTAACTAAACAACAAACAGAGCCTGACTTTCTTCACCCTTTGGTGCTATTTCCTACAATGGCGAGTATATCAGATCCCCTAGTTTTTTTGTGTAGGTGTCATTCCTCAGATTAAATTGTGTTAAACTATTTCACCAACGACACATATTCTGAGTTGTGCATACTTGTCACAATTAACCTTTACATGTGACGACAGTTGCATGCCAGCTTCCCTTTGGTTATGGCACGTATCCCAGAACAACAAACTAACATAAAAAAACCCAAAAAGCGTTTTCCTGGGCGAATTAGAAAGAGGATCTCGAATGCGTGGACTGGATGGTCAAATCAATAATTATGATGGTATGCTCTATGGCGATGTCTTTATGATATAAAAACTAAAAATCGTTGAGTGCTTATTCCACATGAGTTCCATACACCATTGTGTTTAAGAGAATCCCAAAAGCTAGAGCATCGTTGCTACCATCCTCTCACCAGCGTCTCATGTCCACTCAACCATCTGGCAGATCATTCTCTGGTGTAGACGTCAAAGCCATGGGACGATCCAATACCAATCAAGAAATAGAAAGTAATTTGATACCGACACCATTCATTCACTATTTAAAAAATAGTGAATGTTAGTGCATACCCAGAGTTAGGTGAGAACCATTTAGTGCATGTTGAGATAGCTCTAAACATAGGATATCCAAAAATAGTTGCGGAATAGTTTTTCAAAGTGACATAATTAAAAAATAATTTAGGTTGAAAATTTAAACCGAGTTTCCATAGTATCTTGAAAATGGATATTACAGTGTACGCCTTAGGGGTTATAGAGAAATCGAGCCATTGGAAATAAATGTTCTATAATTCGTAGCCACACGTGAACTAACAAAACACACTTGGGTCACCAATAAACCTACGTACTCCATATTTTTAAGGAGTGTTGGAGGCATACTCCATATTTTTGAAAGGCATTTTGTGAAGTTCACAAATAATTATGGCGTTCAAATTTCTGTTTAAGATTGTAAAATATATAGGAGTTGATTTACCTGCAAGTATCCAGTGATTTTACCTGTGTTATTAATTTTATGAAAGGAGAAGGTTCATATTCATAATGTTGTCATGAGGCTTTACCAAACCATTTGAAAGAGATATCAACTATCTTTCATTGAATCTCTGTTACACAGGTCTTTTAAAATCTAAATACGTTTAAATACTGAGCCAAATGCATTATCCAAAGAGGGACAATAGCTGTCCCAAGACGGTACTTTGACTGTGACAAGACAACCTATAATATCAGTGTTTACTAATCATGTTTTGATACTTTTATATAAATTTAATCTATAAAAAATATCACTGTGAAATATAAATATATATATATATATATATATATATATATATATATATATATATATATATATATAT
>JASDQU010101663.1:379720-396140 GCA_032191745.1 Picea mariana
TGTCAGTTGTGACTGTATTTTCCATAGAAGAGAGTCTTAGAGTGTTTAGTAACTCTAACAATTCATCAATTTGAGTTATTTTGACACTGGCTTAGACCTCAAGGGTTTCTTGCAACTCTACCCTTTAACAATGAGACTCTACAATTCAAATTCAAAAAATGAAGGGTGTCAGATTTTATCGAAAATGCACTCGTTTACAATGTAATTCAACTTGCAAAACGACTCTTTGCAAGTTACAATTATTCTTGAAAATGAAAGATTCAATCTTGGGCATGAGCTAGAAATGAATGTCATGGAGAGAGATGACAAATTGATTTTCGATCAAGTTTAAGGGATACTTGAAAATGAAAATTCAATAAAGATACAATCAACTTGCTTAAGCTCAAAACAAAGAGTTTAAATGTGATTTCTAGCAAGATAAATTCCTTAAAAGATTTATCTTATGGGGCAACCATGAAAAAAGTTTGAAACACTTACTTCTTAACTCTCAAAGGATGGAAAAAAATTGGCAGAGCTCAAGCATGACTGCTAAGTAATCTACAAAGCCATAAAAATAATGCTTAAGACATCTAGGAAATCGAGCACAATTATTCCAATGAGAGAATGCATGGTTGATGTAGATAATTGGAATGAGAACGACCTCGAAGTTGCATGTCATTGCTTACAAATAACCAGTGGATCGTTGTGAACAAATTTTTGAGAGCAATATCACTATTCAATAATTTTAATAAAAAAAATAAAATATACCCATTTGGGTAATCACCAAGGTGTTCCAATTGCAATTATTATCTTAGAAAACAAAATATTATGTCATGAGAAAAAAATGTTTTTCATTTGCAGCGACCATTTTTCATTCTTGGTAGAATTTTATTAGCAATATTTTCTCCATAAACATTGATTTTTTCAATCAATACTGAGAGGGATTTGATATATATTTGAAAGAAATTTCCAATTCTATGATATATGCTTAATTTGGCTCTATATAATGGCCACAACATGAATTTTAATGGTTGTGTACCCTGCAATTGTAAAAAATCTAGTTCTTATGGGATGCATATCTTTGAAACAAATATGAATCATGGAAATAAAAAAATACCCTTTGGGGTGTATTTGAATCTAGTTTCCAACGCAACTAAAATCATTCAAAACAGATAAATATTGAAGGAGAAATATAAATTTTACCAACAGACACTCCAAAATCAATGAATTCCCCTTCAATGATGTTCTCCTTGGATTGTGTGCATTTCCATCATTGTTTCTTATTTTTCATTACAAATATTCTTCATTGGATCATCAATGGCCTCCCATGGAACACTACCATGGAATTATCAAGCCTTTAATACCAAACAAGCTCTGATACCATTGTTAGACACATGGATGATTTTAGGGGCTAAATTTCGCTCATGGGCTAATTTTCCATGGTTTTTCCAAAAACTAGATTCGCTATTTTAAAAATGATTTGCCCAAATTCTATAGGATAAAATTATTTTACCTTAAAAATCGCCAAAATTTTATAAAAACTATATAAAATCCTTATAAATTTGAATATTTTTACAAAAATATCGCCAAACATTTATAGTTGGAATATGAAGGATTAGTAAGATTCACCAAGGTTTCTACATTTAAAAAAAAAATTCCATCCTTAAAATCATCCCTGGTTAGACATATAAATTAGAGATAAGCATGTATTACATATTATTCATCAATATGATACATTTATAAGAGTAATTTGGATTACCTTTGGATTCATCTTCCAAGGTTTCATCAATAACCCTAGTGGATTAGGTTTCCAACAGTTTCTCTCACCTCCACATGCATTGTAACTCAGTTAACTGACGATTGCATGCACCAATTAACTAGGACTAGGTGGTAGATTACCTCAATTTCTATCAATGAGTGTATAGATCTCTCTAGATCACTAATATGGCACATTCACTTAGCCATGTAGAGTATATCATGTATATTATTCATTTTATACAATTGATTCTTTCTCTCAAGCTTGTCTCTCTTTCTCTTTTCTCTCTCGTAATCTTTATGTGAATTTTCTACTAGCTAGGTTCTATATGCAAGTTTCATTGAAACTTCACATGGTATTAGAGATTTGTTTCTAAGAGAAATCACATATGCACTTTATTTGCAGGTTCATGAGGAAGATGCAGTAAGAAAGAATGGAATTTTTGTCGAAAATTATTCTCATGCCACATAACTATTTCAAGTGGAAGATAAAAATTCTACATCAACAATGGCTACAAAGTTTGAGAAAGCAGTATCGAGAAAAAACATGTATATCAACCTCATGGATGAGGCCTACAACCGTATTTGTATTTAAATGTCCCCTGAGCTATTGTTTCACATTGAAGCTTGTGATACTCCAGATGTGATTTGGACAAAATTGGAAGATATCTTTGGAAAAGAAGACAAGATGAGAGGCAATATTCTCAAGGTAGAGTTGAATTCCTTGGATTCAAGAAGATTTGATAACATCCAGGACTTATTTACAAAGTTCAAGTCCCTTTTTTTTAATCTAAAGGGATCTGGTATTGAAAAATCAAATCAACACAATTAGTTGATCCTTTCAATTTTGTCAAAACTTGGTCCAGAGTATGTTGTGTTTGTCTCAACATTCCATACAGTGAGATTCACTTTAGGAGTAGTGTGGAAAATGCCTACATTTGATTCATTTATTGAGTCCCTATTGCATGAGCAAGATAATCGCATAAAAATGGGGAGAATTAAGGGTTCCAATGTGCATGCATTTGTTGTGCATGGGAGAATCAACACATTCAATCCAAATTCAAAGAATAAAGCAAAGGGAAAGGTGAATTCGAAACATAACAAGGAATTCAATTCAAAAACCTTTGAATATTCCTATGAATTTAAAGGTGGAAAGGAAAAAAAAGGGAAGTCAAAATGTGGTTACTATAACCGTGTCTATCATCCTGAATCATCGTGCATGAAAAAGACAATAGATCTCATGGAAAAGGCCCTTCAACAAAACAATTGTGGGGATTGCATTCCCGAGAATGCCAAGAAGAATCTAGGATACCAACTGCTAGACAAAAGAGGTAATTATCATGCTTTAATTTCTATTCATTCTTCTCTTGATGCATGGATCTTGGATTTAGGTGCATCCCATCATAGGGAATCCTATTAAATTTTTTTATCTTATATTACTACCTGCGCCGGTCCTCCCATCCTCATGGGTGATTATACTTTAGTAGAGGTCACTGTACAAGGGAGACAATAACTCCAACATGGAATTTTTTAGAACATATTGTATGTTACAAAACTCTCTATGAATCTACTCCCTCTTTATCAGATAAAAAATTCTGACACAGGAAAAAGGGTGGAATTCACACTTGATTCCATAACCATATATGACATGTACAATAAATCCAATATTGTTGTTGGTGAGGTAAATCACGAGTCTCGTTTGTATACATTCAGTAAGATAATTGCTAAATCTGATTATGCTTTACTAATGAATCATGATGATAAAGACTAAGGAACGAAATATTTGGTCATTTAAACTTCAAATACATGCAATGACTCATTCAACAGGGAATGTTCATAGGTTTCCCTGACATACAATTTTCCAAAGGAGTTTGTCAAGGATGCGCTCTTGGAAAACAACCTCAAGCGAAGTTTGAGAAAGGGAAGACTTGGAGGGCCTTCTCTCCCTTGGAGCTCATTCACAATGATCTCATGGGACCCTTTCCACATCCATCCATCAACAAATCAAGGTATACGGTTACATTTATTGATGATTTCTCATGATACACTTGGGTGTATTTTCTCAAGAAGAAGTCCAAAGTTTTTGAGCATCCCAAAGACTTCAAAGCTCATGTAGAGACTCATTCTGGGATGAAGATCAATATCCTCAACATAGAAAGTGGGGCGGAATATGTGAATCAATATGTCTAACATGTTTGTTCAGAGGAAAGTATACAAATGAAACATACATTATCATACACTTCGTAGTAGAACGAGGTAGCTGAGAGGAAAAACAGATCCCTCAAGCAGATGGCCACTTGCATGTTGCATGCAAGGTTGCTTTGGGTTGAGGCACTTAACTAATCCAACTACATTTAGAACAGATCTCCTGATAGATATTTCAAGGATATGACTCCCTTTGAGGAATGGAGTGGCAACAAACTGGAAGTCACCCACTTCCGAATATTTGGATCACATGTGTGGGCCCATGTACCCTTTGAAATAGGAAAGCATTAGATACTCAGAGCATCACATGCAAATTTGTGGGATATATTGATGGTGTGAAGGGTTAAAGGACAATTGATATATCAACGGATAAGCTCATTACTGAGCGAAGTTTCCATTTTGAGGAAATTTCCTTGTATGCACCATTGGAGCCACATGCAGAGACATTTGCACTTCCGTTTGCACCATACATCATAGATGATGATTCCACTCATTCAGATCATGGTTTAGATACAAGGTTCAAATTTGATTCAGAATATGATGAGCCATCGTATATGCCCAAGTGGGAACAAACCACCCTATAGGAAGCATGTGACCTTATGGGGGATCCAACGGATCAAAGGTGGATGAGGTCCTAGTTTGAGGAGCCTCCTCATGCACTTACAGGGATCTCACTGAAATTCCATCTAGAATTGTGAAACTATTGATGGTTGAATGTGCTCTCTAAATGTGGTGGTTTTGGGATCACCACAAACCAAGAGACTAGTAGAAGTATATTTCTTCTACCAAATGGTGATGATGGTTTAAGGAAGACCAAAAACCAATCTGGTGGTTTACGGATGACCACAAACTCTGGAACTTGGCTCCAAGTCTCAATGGTTTATGGAATATTTCCTAAGTTATCTAGAATTTGAATTTGATGTCTTCTGTTAATTGGAAGTGCTCTCAAATGTTGGTTTAAAGATGACCATAAATTATTGTCTAGTAGAAGTTGAAGTTCTTCTACTAAGTGGAGGTTTAAGGAATACCACAAACTGTTTTCTAGAATAAGTTGCAAGTCTTCTGCTAAGTGGTGGTTTAAGGAAAACCACAAACCAATCTGGTGGTTTTGGGTGACCACAAAACAAATAATCCTCGCTTGTCATTATTTCTTGTTACTACTCGAATGATAGGAAATCAAAAATTGAAGCCTAACTAGCAATCACTGATGTTGTTCCCCTTGTTAGGGACAAGGTGAGAAAATGGATACAAATTCAAAAATGAATTATTTGGTATGACTGATATATTTTCTTGACTATTGATGACAATTGCCAAGAAGTCATCCACCCATAGTGATTCTTCAATCTTGCATGTTTCTTTTGTTTAGAAAATATATTTTAAGGGTGATTGTGCTTTCCACAATGCTCACAAGGATGAATATCAAAACACTGATCTTCCATGTGGCCAACTCGCTAACAATGTTGGGATTTAGGAATCTTCTCTTGAACTAGAGCAGGTGAATATGAACTTTGTTGTAGCAGTCCAACACTTTGGAACTAGATGGGTTTGGTATAATCTGGAATGTGATAGGTCACTTCAATTTTGTATCCAAGACCTTTTCTATGTTTTTATTTTGTTATTTCTTCCCAAGGTTTGATTATGGGCTTGGAAAGTGAAATCAAAACTTGTTTATGAAAAACTTAATGTTCGTTTGAATATGCTTCTGAAGTGATGTCACTTATTTGATTATGTGTTGGTCATTGATAGGAATCATTCCCAAATTCAAAAAGAGAATTGTTTTGAACAAGGACTATTTTAGAATGATGATTCTTTTGTTTATTTCTTCTTGTTGGAGTTGTGATTCAAGATGGAGAAATTTGATTTTGTCTTTCGAATTTTGTAAACATGTTCGGACATCAACAAGAGTTGTTATGTCATTTGTGATTGTAGAGTCTTAGAGTGTTCAATAACTCTAAAAATTAATCAATTTGATTTATTTAGACACTGACTTAGACCTCAATGGTTTCTGGCAATTCCACCCTTTAACAATGAGACTCTACAATTCAAATTCAAAAAATGAAGGGTGTCAGATTCTACCGAAAATGCACTAGTTTACAATGTAATTCCACTTCAAAAAAAGACTGTTTGCAAGTTACAATTATTCTTGAAAATGAAAGACTCAATTATTCATGAAATGAATGTCATAGAGAGAGATGACAAATTGATTTTCAGTCAAGTTTAAGGGAGAGTTGAAAATGAAAATTCAATAAAGCTACAATCAACTTTCTTAAGCTCAAAACAAAAAGTTGAAATGTGATTTATAGCAAGCTAAATTGCTTAAAAGATTTATCTTATGGGGCAGCCATGAAAAAAGTTTGAAAGAATTACTTCTTAACTCTCAAAGGATGGAAAAACATTCACAGAGCTCAAGCATGAGTGCTAAGTAATTTGCAAAACCATAAAAATAATGCTCAAGGCATCTAATAAACCGAGCAAAATTATTCCAATGAGAAAAGAATGGAATGCATGGTTGGTGTAGATCATTGGAACGAGAACGACCTTGAAGTTGCATGGCATTTCTTACAAATAATAGGTGGATCGTTGTGGATGGATTTCTAAGATAAATATCACTATTGAATAAGTTTAATAAAAAAAATAAAATATACCCATTTGGGTAATCACCAAGGTGTTCCAATTGCAATTATTATCTTAGAAAACAAAATCTTTTGTCATGAGAAAAAAATGTTTTTCACTTGCAGTGACCATTTTTCATTCTTGGGTGAATTTTATTAGCAAGATTTTATTCATAAACATTGATTTTTTCAATCAATATTGATAGGAATTTGATATATATTTGAAATAAATTTCCAATTTTATAATATATGCTTAATTTGGCTCTATATAATGGCCACAATATGCATTTTAGTGGTTGTATACCCTGCAATTGTACAAAATCTAGTTCTTACGGGATGTATATATTTGAAAAAAATATGAATCATGGAAATAAAAAAATACCCTTTGGTGTGTATTTGAATCTTGTTTCCAACGCAACTAAAATCATTCAAAATGGATAAATGTTGAAGGATTTTTTTTTTTTTACCAGCAGGCACTCCAAAATCAATGAATCCCCCTTCAATGATGTTTTCTCCTTGGATTGTGTGCATTTCCATCACCGTTTCATATTTTTCATTGCAAATCTTCTTCATTGGATCATCAATGGCCTCCCATGGTACACTTCCATGGAATTATCAAGCCTTTAACACCAAACAAGCTCTGATACCACTGTTAGACAATCAAATTAGAGATAAGTGTGGATCACATATTATTCATCAATATGATACATTTATAAAAGTAATTCAGATGACCTTTGGATTCATATTCCAAGGTTTCTTGACTCTCGATGACCGTTACAATATCACTTAGCATTTTACATTCTTTAAAGTGGCTAATACAATAACCCGAGTGGGTTTCCAACAATTTCTCTCACCTACACATGTGCTATAACTCAATTAAATGATGATTGCATGGACCAATTAACTAGGACTAGTTGGTAGATTACCTCAGTTTCTATCAATGAGTATACAAATCTCTCTAGATCACTAATATGGAACATTCACTTAGCCATGTAGAGTATATCACGTGTATTATTAATTTTACTCATTCAATTAATACAATTGATTCTTTCTCTCAATCTTGTCTCTCTTTCTCTTTTCTCTCTCGCAATATTTATGTGAATTTTCTACTAGCTAGGTTCTATATGCAAGTTTCACTGAAACTTCACATGGTATTAGAGATTTGTTGCTAAGAGAAAGAACATAGGAACTTTATTTGCAGGTTCATGAGGAAGATGCAGTCAGAAAGAATGGAGTTTTTGTATGAAATTATTCTCATGCCACATAACTATTTCAAGTGGAAGCTAAAAATTCTACATCAACTTAGATGCAAAGGATTGTACCAAATAATAATGATTACAAAGCTTGAGAAAACATTATCGAGAAAAAAACATGTATCTCAACCTCATGGATAAGGCCTACAACCTTATTTGTATGTAAATTTCCCCCGAGCTATTGTTTCACATTGAGGCTTGTAATACTCCAGATGCGATTTGGAAAAAATTGGAAGATCTCTTTGGAAAACAAGACAATATGAGAGGACACATGCTCAAGGTAGAGTTGAATTTCTTGGATTTGAGACGATTTGATAACATCTAGGAATTATTTACAAAGTTCAAGTCCCTTGTTTTTAATTTAAAGGGATGTGGTATTGAAAAATTAAATCAACACAATCAGTTGACCCTTTCTATTTTTTCAAAATTGGTTCGGAGTATGTTGTGTTTGTCTCAACATTCCATACAGTGAGATTCACTTCAGGAGTAATGTGGAAAATTCCTACATTGGATTAATTTATTGAGTCGCTAATGCATGAGCGAGATAAGATCATCAAAATGGGGAGAATCAAGGGTTCCAATGTGCATGCCTTTGTTGTGCATGAGAGAAGAAACACATTCAATCCAAAGTCCAAGTAGAAAGGAAAGGGAAATGTGAATTCAAAACACAAGAAGGAAGTCAATTCCAAAACCTTCGAAGATTCTTATGGATTTAAAGGTGGAAAGGGAAAAAAGGGAAGTCAAAATGTGGTTACTATAACCGTGTCTATCATCTTGAATCATAATGCATGAAAAAGACAATAAATCTCATGGAAAAGGTGCTTCAATAGAAAAATCGTGGGGATTGCATTCCCGAGAATGCCAAGAAGAATCTGGGATACCAACCGCTAGACAAAATAGGTAATTCTCATGTTTTAATTTCTATTCATTGTTCTCTTGATGCATGGATCTTGGATTTAGGTGCATCCCATCATAGGGAATCCTCATATTTTTTTTATATTATATTATTGCATGCGCAGGTCCTCCCATCCTCATGGGTGATTATACTCTAGTAGAGGTCACTAGACAAGGGAGACAATAACTCCAACATGGGAGTTTTGAGAACATATTGCATGTTCCAAAACTCTCCATGAATCTACTCACTCTTTATCAGATAACACATTCTGACACAATAAAAAGGGTGGAATTCACACTTGATTCCATAACCATATATGACATGCATGATCAATCCAAGATTTTTGTTGGTGAGGTAAATCACGAGTCTCGTTTGCATACATTCAGTAAGATAATTGCTAAATATGATTATGCTTTACTACTGACTCATGTTGATAAAGACTCTGGAATGAGATATTTGATCATCTAAACTTCAAATACATGCAATAACTCATCCAACAGGGAATGGTCATAGGCTTACCCGACATACAATTTTTGAAAGGAGTTTGTCAAGGATGCATTCTTGGAAAACAACCTCAAGAGAAGTTTGAGAAAGGGAAGGCTTCGAGGTTCTCCTCTCCCTTGGATCTAATTCACAGTGATATCATGGGACCCTTTCCACATCCGTCCATCAACAAATAAAGGTACGTTCTTAAATTTATTGATGATTTTTCATGATACACGTGGGTGTATTTTCTCAAGAAGAAGTCCAAAGTTTTTGAGCATCTCAAAGACTTCAAAGCTCATGTAGAGACTTAGTCTAGGATGAAGATAAAGATCCTCCACATAGAAAATTGGGGGGAATATGTGAATCAATATGTCTAACATCTTTGTTCAGAGGTAAGTATATAAATGCAACATACATTACCATACACTCCATAGTAGAGCGAGGTGGCTGAGAGGAAAAATAGATCCCTTAAGGAGATAGTCACTTTCATGTTGCATGAAAGGTTGCTTTGGGTTGAGTCACTTAACTATTCCAACTACCTTCATAACAGATCTCCTCATAGATATGTCAAGGATATGACTCCCTTTGAGGCATGGAGTGGAAACAAAATCGAATTTACCCACTTCCAAATATTTGGATCATGCGTGTGGGCGCATGTACCCTTTGAAAGAGGAAAGCATTAGATCCTCAAATCATTGCATGCATATTTGTGGTATATATTTATGGTGTGAAGGGTTAAAGGAAGATTTATATCTCAACGTATAAGCTCATTATTGAGCGAAGTTTCCATTTTGAGGAAATTCCCTTGTGTGCACCATTGGAGCCACATGAAGAGACCTTTGCACTTCCTCTTGCACCATACATCAGAGATGATGATTCCACTCATTCAGATCATGGTTAATATATGAGCTCTGAATTTGATTCAGAATATGATGAGCCACCGCAAATGCCCAAGTGGGAGCAACCCACCCTACAAGAAGCAGGTGACCTTGTGGGGAATCCAATGGATCAAAGGTGGATGAGGTCCTAGTTTGAGGAGCCTCCTCATACACTCATAAATACCAAATGAGTTATTCCCATGCATTTATATATGGTTTTAGATTCATACCCATAGACTGATGCAAATATTGTAGGGAATCCCTTCTAGGAAGCCGTTATGCAGGAGGAATATAACTCTCTTCTTAAGAACTAGACTTGGGATTGATTTCTACTTCGTTAAGACATGAAACTTGTCATATGAAGATGGTTGTATAGGAAAAATAAGGAATCATAAAGATAGGTGATAAAGTACAAGGAAATACTTGTTTCCAATTTTTTTTCAGCAGATCCACAAGATAGACTATGATGAGATCTTTCCTCCAGTAGTAAAGATGGAATCCATATGGTTGGTCCTTACCATTGAATTAGCAAGGGGGTGGGAAGTTCACCAAATGGATGTGAAGAATTCCTTTCTTCACGGAGATATCTTAGAGGATATTTACATTGATTAGTCTCAGGGGTTCATACAAAACTCATCCTTAGTATGTCAACTAAAAAAGTCACTCTATGGCCTCAAGAAGGCACCTAGAGCATGGTATGCAAAGATGTATGATTATTTTCTTTCTCAACACTTTCTTAAATGTAAATCGGATCCAAACATATACATATTGAGAACCTCAGACTCCTTGTTGATCTTAGCTCTATATGTTGAATAACTCTTGATCATAAGAAGTTCAGCCTCAACAATTTCTATGGTCGAAGACATTTTGCATGACAAATTTTCTATGACGGACATGGGTCCACTACGATTTTTCATTAGTATTGAGATCATTCATGATGCTTCAAGCATCAGGATATCTCAAACTAAGTATGTCAAGAATATCATGGTTATATTCCACATGACCAACTGCATGTTGGCAGCCACACCCTTTTTGTTTGGGGTACATCTTGAGGATGGTCGGGATACTTCATTAGTGGAAAACACCTTTTATTGGGAACTTGTGGGGAGCATTCTATATCCCACCACACCTGATGTTATGGGATTTTTTCTCATAGCGATCTCATTAAATAATTAGTAAGATATCCCTAGGATCATCCTAGTTATCCTAGACAAAAAAGGGGTAGACTTATGGATTTCCTAGATCTAGACTCACACACATAGATTCATAATAATAAAGAGTGGGGAAGATTTTCATACCTTTATTGAGGTGGTACTTTGTATTTCCTTGTTGTTGCGGTCCTAAAATTAAAGCTCCAGGCTCCACAACCTACTTCCTGTATACAAAATACAAACAAAACCATCTCTTTTTCTCTCTTAAGGATTAGATTCCTAGATCCAATCTACTTCTAATAAGATCTATCAAGGTATGAATAAGATCTATCATTCATTAAATGAACACAAATGATATGAGGGGAAAACTAAATGATCTATCGTTAATCATAAGAACATTACATCAAGGCATGCATACCTCAAATGTTGATGCAATCTCCTTTAGCCTCCTTTTTCCTTGCCTCTCCTTGCGGTTCCTTGGTCAGGCTAAGATTCACTAAATTCTGGCTGTAGTCGATGGATACCTCTGCAATTGGACAAAATCACAATATCATTCAATTCTTCCCCTTCTTTCCCAAGGTTTTCCTTTTTTATATAGCTCTTGGAGGAGGCTTTTTAGAGGCTTTTAGATCTTCTAAAGGCCACTAGAAACTCGAATGATGTGAGTACCTAGGACTTTGAACCAAATATCCAACTCATCCATCTCCTCTCACCTCGTAACTCTTTGATTCTAGAAGTTTGACAACACCTCGCTTGTTGATCCATTAGTCTCGAGCGAGGGCCTCACTTATTGTCTACTAGGTGTCTCGCGAGGACCTCCAAAAGTGATCCAAAAGGGGTCAAACTTTAGGAAAAAGGTGTATTCTTGTCTTTATTCTCTGATGGCTTCCTCTCTGGCCTATAGGGTGGAAATTAAGGCTATAATAGATTCCCACTAATTTGTGAGTTCAGGAAAGGAGTGGATGGTCGAAATACATTACAATAATGTCCATGTGAGGTAGCGCAAGGAGAGATTAAAGGAGGTTCAAAAACCAAATAAGTCCTGCAATAAAACACCAAAGATGAGAGCATATATAGACCAATCCCCTAGGTAGACATGCTCAGAATCTGAATGAGCATGGATTCCAAAAAATACACTGTAGATCCATGATAGGAAATGCTAGAGGATGGACATGAAAGAATACAGAATCAATCCATGTCATCAATAATACCCTAGCCATGAGAAAATAAAATGTGGATCTAGGTCATGAACTCAATCATAGCCACCAAAAAATACAATGTTGATATATGTCAGGAACATAATCATGGCCAACAGATAGAATGTGGATCTATGACACAACATATAGATATAAGGAAGACAACGAGCAATCAGGAGAGTGCCCAAAAGTATTCATATACAAGTGATATACTCCATCACAACTTGGGAGGGGATGTTGTAAATGAATGATGTGGCCCCAAACCCAAGGTCTTTGTCTCAAACCCTGATGTTACGAATCTACGACATGTGAATAATGGAGTTGATGTTGAGCATGGTAGAAGTCGTTTGATTATTGGTCATTGATGTATACTATTAACAGACATGAGGGGGCCCACCGATGATGAATATGGACCCCAAGGTACCTAGTACAATCGAGCGAGTGTGAATAGAGGATATGATTTCTAACACTCATATAATCAATCAATCAAGATTCTTGATGAGGCATGCCACTGAGGACCTCAAGCTCCAAGTACTAGTTGGTTTCTATATCATTCTCCTAGATAATGTGTTGAAGTATATAGGAAGAGATCCTTCGAAGGAGAGCGTTGATGTATCCCCCATAAATCGACACAGAACATACACTGAGAGATGATGTGAAGAGAGAGTATCAAAAAGTACAATTGAAATAGGGATGACCAACTCAGAAAGTCAACAAAGCATCAGATGACTGACGTAGGCTTAAAATTCCCTTGAACATATAACACAACACAAATATGACTTGGCATCAATAAATAAGAGCTTGATGAATATAGTGCAATAATGTAGGAGGCATTGAAGCACTCTCCATGATGATTGGAAGATTAACCAGTCATAGGCATATCTTAGACTCATATTACCGGGATGACTCTTAGGTAAGATAAAACCAAAATATATGATGAGGACTCAAACGTGTTCCATGTTCAAGGGAAAATTGATTGATTCTTCAATTTTGAGAATAGACCAATGGTGAAAAACACCCACTCTTTTTATTTGTATGTGTTGTCTCCTTCATGGTTTAATGAGCATGAAAGAATGACACAAGTATGCTTGGTACCTTTTATGATTCTGAAAAAGAGATAAAATTTTACTCGACGAGAGAGAGTGAATGGCTTAACAACATACTCCTATGTTCCAAGTGCATGGAACCGACCTAAAAAATCAAGAATTAAAATGGTACTGGAAAGTGAGGTCCACTCTTAGCAGTTGTTTTCTCTTTGGGTAGGTGAATTCAAAATGAAGACCAAATAATGCAAGAGGCAGATGGTCAAGGCTACTCCATAGCAATAAGCAAGATTTTGGGAAAACAATAGCACAATGGTGGGAGGCATGGAGCAAGCAACAGATGCATAGAAGACCATTAAGAAACATAAAAAACAATTTGGGGACCCCCACGAGATGTGGCCAAAATATATATGAAGAGACATGGATGAGGTTCAATATTCAAGTCATGATGGAGCTAAAGGAGGGCTTCGGGGCCTACATGAAAATGTAGCATGGGAACCAAACAAAAATTCAAGTGCTCTCTAAGGTGCCCATGAAGGGTAGAACTACCAAACTAGTTACGAAATGCAAAATCAGTGTCTAAGGTCACAACTAGGTGGGTTCAAACCTAAGGCATAATGATGACATTATGGACGGTTAATAATGCAAAGCAGAATATGCAGGGAAAAACCTATCCCTATATGCCAGGTGAGAAACACGTACCTCAAGTGTAGTGGATATCACCATCTTCATAAAAAAGTCCTTAGAATCATGTTAATCACATTTAAACTAGACTCCAAATTCAATTAAAGTAAAAGTGGAATAAAAATAAAATGAGCTCATATAAAAATAAAAACAAATTTTTTATTTTCCAAAAAGTTATAAAAGGAAAACTCACCTTGGAGAAAACTCATTCTTCACTTTGCAAGAGAGGAGTTTTGAGATCTTGAGAAGGAAGCCCTTATCCAAGAGAAGGTTTGTGGAGCTTGGTGTGAATATTTCCTTTAACCCTTCAGCAAGTGTGATCCACGTAAGTACTAGAGAGAGCGTGCACATTGTTTGTGAGTTTATTTGAGGCTTTTGGGGAATAATGTGCAACTGATAATCCCACAGGGAAGTCGACCGAACCAATCTCAAGGAGGCATTGCACGACGCATTGACGTCATCACGTCAAGACTTGCATGAAAAGATGTGGCTGTCACACAGGGCCATGTGTGACGCCCTTAGGGTGTCCAGCAAGGCCAAGTAAAATTCCTTGGGTTGTCGGCTGAGTGCCCATTGATGAGGGTTTAATGAGAAATCTCAATTTTGAGGGAAATTTTACTGATGGGTCTCTATTTTCCTTACGTTCTGGATGCAGACAACGAGGTGAAAATGATTGAATGGAAAGAAAGGAAAAATGAACTAGACGACTATGCCACATAAGGGGACAATATGACATTGGCGACTCTCTGGGAGTGTGGGCTCTTGAAGTTCTTCTGTTTCCCAATGTTTGGCTCCCTTGAGTTGTTACTAGACCAATTGGTTCGATATTGGGAAATTTACCACAATTGTTTCATTATCTCGGGAAAATTCCTACAGTTAGACATAGATGACATATAATTTTTCACTGGGATATCATGGAAAGGTGTACAAAGGAGAGTGGGTTAAGATAGGCAAATATGATCATTTCTTCATGAGTTATATTGAGGAATAATGTCTGGTTGGTGCTCAAAATATGAGCAGCCAGATCCCCATGCTCGGAAGATGAGCGGCCATATCCCCATCCATGATATTGTGGATATTCCACTGAAGACCATTCTCTTATGCATTGCCCATAATTCAGGATCCACAACCCCTCATTTGGCTTCCAGGTCCAACATACAAGTAGCTCTAATGTGCCTAGAGCTTACAATGTTCAACTGGTGTGAGGGATTCCTTGCTAACATGAAAAACCAACTGACTTGCTGCAAGAAGGGTAAGCAGAAGCAATTTAGGTATGGTTCCCTTCTCATGAATATTTTTCTAGAGCAAGTGCCCCAGTTCGAACCTCAGATAGTGTTGGTTCATCCAATGACTTTAGACCCATGGATGGTGTTTTGGGCCTAGTATATGGCAGGGCTAACAAGGGGAAAACATCGTGATCATTATGGGTTTGGATTTTCTAGATGGAGGCGATGCCAAATTGTGAGAATAGATGACTTCCCATATGCAGGGACATACTTCTATCATGACCCAGAGCTGCGACTTCCCTAGGCGAGGCATGCGGCCCCATGGGTGAGTGTTTTTAAGTTTTGTCATATTTCCATTTTTTTTTGGTATTTTGGAATATATGATTTTTTTTATGGGTGCATACTGACACAGTTTCATGTTTTGCAAATATAGGACTAGAGCGTCCAGAAGGGTGGGGCGGAGATCATCGTCGTAGAAACGATGAGGAATCTTCAAGATGGGAAGGATGTGGTAGTAATGAAGAAATGTGTCATGTTAGGCATAATTTTTAGGGGATGACCATGGGAGTCCCATGTATACCAGAGCATGATGTGCCCCCGTACCTTAGGTGACATGTGAGGGGTGTGCCTATCCATTTTCATCAACTTATCCATAAGGTAGCTCAGATAGTTTTGTACTAAAATGAGCATCAGGATTGAGTAGCTCCCGGCACCCCATTTTTGTACTAGACACATATATTATCCAGTCAACATGTTTAATTATTAGGAGGCCAATAGAGCCCCAATTTTTATTATGCACCACTTTTTTGGAAGTATGTAATCAAACTTTGCTATTATATATATATACATGTTTTGTTTTGGTTGCTAGCTATGGTTGTCTAAACGATGTGACTATGACCCCATGCTGTATGTACATGCATTCTTAAAAAATTAATTTTAATGAGGAAAATGCCAATATCACACATAGTGAACCACGTGGATATCGGTGGCCACCCATCTTTTTCGACTGGCTCAAAACAATTTTCTAGCAATTTTGGCAATTTACTATTTTTAGCAG
>JASDQU010101663.1:441862-452509 GCA_032191745.1 Picea mariana
CAAGGATAGAGTAATGGTCAAAGCCAATTTAAAACTGTCTTGTTTTTCTAACAAATAAAATAACAAAAATTAGAAGCAAGCAAAGATAACCTGAGATTAGTTTCATACTGTGTCTATGACTCTGTGCAATCCAAAACTCCAGCTGTCTTGTCTGTGAGAGAAATATTCTAAAGACTTATAGTAATGTCTCCTGAATAAACTCAAGGTATTTATCGATAGCTAATATAAGAACATAATAGTAGATATGTATGTCCAATGATCTTATAATTATGAATGATTACAGTAACAAAAATCTTAATCTAAAGCATTAATTTTATCAACCAACTAAACATCAAACGTAAAATCCTGATGTTAAAATTGATATAATGATCAGAGTGATAATATATGAAACAACAAGTTATAGACAAATTTTAAAGCATTTAATAAAATGAAATATAATATGATAAAGAAACTAAAGCTGTGTAACATATCAATATCTCATAATATAAAAAGGCAAAACATATATGGAACAATTTTCACACTGGTCTAAAGCCAAAATGAGAACTAGTTGTCCATGTAGTTTAGAGAATTACATGCCTATAATATGTTCCAGCCAAAAGATGTATTTTACTTACAAAATGAACAATATTTAAAGTGACCTGAGATCACATTCTCCTACCACACAGGATAGAGTAGGATCTCATAAAATAAAAAATATTACAAAAATAGTGGGCTGGGAGCCACTTATAATAGAGTTGGTTTCAATCAAAGATAGATCAAAGCTTTTACAAAACAAACATAAAAATAAAATACCAATCATTCAGATTCATAATTGAATATGTTACCTCTAGATGATCAACAACAAAATCTACTATTTTCTGAAAAAAAAAACAAATTTAATAAGTTAGAAACTTACTCATAACTAATTTCTAATTTTTATTTAAAAAGAGACTTGGCTACAGAATCGAAGATTCTGTAGCCAGTCTAAGTTTAGAAAACAAAATTAAATTCCAGATTGACTTATTTTATATTAGACAACAAAAATGGAATAAAATTGTTTTACCATTAAATGTTAACTAAAGAGGGGTTGAGTAGTTCATAATTTATTATGGCCATGATGTCGGTCACATTCTTGACTGCTATGTTTCCCGATCTCTTGATATGTTTAGATTTCCTGTCAGTGTGCGCCTTGGGGTCATGATTTTATTGCCCCAACAAATCATTTTGAGCAGTAAGTGATTTAATTCGGGCCTGAAGGACAGGGATTTCGGTGTAATACTGCTTGACCCAATGGAAACCGACATCACAATGTATAGGCGAGATGGCAGGTCGATGAAGTGCACAACCAAATAGGGGTGTATCAAGATTACCTACTATTTTCTTCTGATCATGCCTAATACTGGAGAACCCCTCTTTACCTTTGAGGCACGGTGGAAAAATTTTCACAAAAGCATAAGGCTCAGTAGGAATGATAACTTTCTTCCTGTAACCCTGAAATTATGGATCTTCTAAAACTAGAAAATCTTCGATCTCAGGATCCAAACACTCATCGATATTGATCAGACCGATCGAGATTAGATGAGTGTTGGATCGATTCCTTAGCTTCCTTTAAATTTGGTGACCTTCCCTTTTGTTCTTGAACCCTAAGTCTGTGCATTTATGTTTTGTTCCTTTGCGAGGTTTCTCAACATCCAGATTAATAATAATGTTCACGCTAGCATCAATTTTAGGTACAAGAGGGTCAATTACCTTCAATTTAACAGTCTCTTGCTCATAAAATCCTGTAGGTGAATACTTACTCGACATCCTTGCATCTAGAGGGTTTTTTTCGGTAAAGTCTGGTCTATTGATTGAAATATCGAACTGGTCATTAATCAGTGGCTCATCTAAGTTAGGGTTTAGTGTAGGAACAGTCTAGGAAAAACCATTCCTTATCAAAAATTCTCCCAACAGTCACCTACATTTGACAAGTGATGCATTAACAAAATCTTAACCAATCTGTGATGGAATAGGATTGAATCAACACTTTGTCTTTTATATCTTTTGAACATTTTATAGAGACTTCTTAGCAAGTAAAATGGCATATCTAATTCGAAACCAATGAAATGCATGAGTAAACGAATATGATAGAGGAAGACCAATCCGTATCGACCCTTGCATGTCACGAATTGGTTGAGAATTAACAAAAATCTATGCCACCTAGGTTTAACCAGGGAGATAGAAATACCTTTTTCACAACAATTGATGTTTTGGGATGTCATAAAGAGGCTCCATGAGACTCCTTCAATTCGATTGTTTTTGAACCATTTTTCACCCTTCGATGGAAGCATTATTGCTTCGCTCACAAACCCCTCGGTCAACTCTAACTATGTGTCCCCAATTTTTTCTCTACAACCATCGAAGGTCTGCACGAAATCCTTCACCACCTAAAGGTTATAGCCTTCAAATATTTTAAGGAAAACATCACAACCATGGATTTTAAGATCCTCAATTGCATCATCATGAGAAAGTAAAGGTTAGCATCCATTTGGCTCCAGGCGAATGACAGGCGCCATCAAAAAATTAATGAAAAGGAAACAGGGATGACTCTGGATACACTTAGGTTTGAATTGTGGGAGGAACAGGTACAGGTCTGAATGGTGAGTTGAGACATGAAAATAACATAGCCTATGTGTTATCATAGCCTAAATGGTGGGAATGAAAACCAGGGTTTGATTGTAATCTTTACCACTCCTTGTGATGAGAGCCAAACATACAGAGTACCGAAACCCTATGAATGTAATGAATGGATCATTAATATGTTAAGCCAGAGAGGTGAGGTGAGGACATGAGTACAACAGGTGTGTATTGATTTGCATGACTATTGGTACGACCATTGAATTCACGAATAGACTATCAAATATATAAAAGGCTTTTCACAAATAAAAAACTATCAAACCATTGAAACAATAATTGTATTAACAAAAGAAAGTGGGTCTAACATCCATTTTATAAGATTTATATTTCAATTTCATATAAATGGTTTGTTGAATGATATACCTAAGGAAAAAAATTACTAGAAAAACAAGCCAAGTTTTATGTTTAATTCATGCTTACAGTCATGAATTAAACATAAAACAATTGAAAATCGAAATAGTAAAAATTAATGAAGTAGGTTTTAACCCAACAATCAGTCATAATAAACTCAAAAAAGTGTTTATAGACGGGGTGATGGCAGCTACAGAAAATGTAATGCCTTTCGATCATGCTTAGAAATAAAAAATCATTGTGGCTGCCAACAAGTACATGCTTAATTTGGGTTCTGGTCCCATATGTTGGTCAAGAAAAATGTAATCAATGATTTCTTTATTGTCCATAGAGTTCGAGTACAAAGGAGTGGTCAACATCACTATTCAGGCACTTTGGAATCCAAACTTCCTCACTAAGCTCAACATCCAACTATCATTTGGTGTGACAAGCAAAGTACTCTCAAGTTTTGCAGAGACTGCATTGGCAATGGACCAAACATATAGAAATACATATGCATTACATCAAAGAGATTATATATGACCAGATCATCGATTTGCGGTATTATCCATCCACTAAATAGACTACAACCATCTTCACCACGACATTTACTGAGTAGAAGTTCCACTTTTGCGTGATCATCTTCGAGTGAAGGACACAATTTCTTAGCAACTTATTTTCTTTCTTCTTCATTTTCAATGCATTGTAATTTGAGGGGAGGGGTTTCCCATGAGTTTTTCCCTCTTTCCTCTATTTTCGGTGTTCATTCTTAGGTAAAATGGGTACCTAACATGGCCTTGGTTTCCAGGACCCATTAATAATTTACACCCTAGTAGTGTTCAGGGGGGTGTTAGAGATATTACATACTCACCTAAGTATATCACATGCATGCACACATAAGAGCTCATATCATGCACATGCATTAGTTTCTCTCACCTCCACATGCATGACTCATTTAACTAGGACTATGTGGAAGATTACTTCAGTTTATGTCTGTGAGTGTATAGATCTCTTTAGATCACTACTATGGTGCATTCACTTAGCCATATATAGTATATCACGTGTATTATTAATTTTACTCATTCAGTTAATACAATTCATTCTTTCTCTCAAGCTTGTCTCTCTTTCTCTTTTCTCTCTCACAAATTTTATGTGATTTTTCGACTAGCTAGGTTCTCTGTGCAAGTTTCACTGAAACTTCAAAATAAACTCACGGGAGAGACTAAATGATGACAATAAAATATCCAATAACAATTACTTTCAAGCTAGGTCTATCCTTTAATAGTTTAAGGTCCTGGTAGGTCACTAGGGCCTTTGTATCATTGTTAGTGTCATGTCTTATCTTTAAGAGTATGCAATTCCTTCTTCCCTTTGAGATCAACTATGATCCACCTACAACTACCTCCCCTTCACATAACACCCATATTAAAATTAATGTCCATTAACCATTTGTTATAACATTTCATATTAACAATAAACTTTACACATAATAATAATAAGAATAATGATATTATAATTTAAAGTCACAACTTAGTTAGATGCCAAATCGACTATTAGGATATTTAGACATTTAGGAGATAGTTAAGATCAACTTGGTCTAATGTGTCTTTAGGTAAAGTGTGTTTCCTTTGTATACAATAGTATGTGTTTGTAGTTATGTAATCCAACAACTATGATATGTTATTGACATAATGTGATATTACAATTCATATTCTCCTCGATACTGATGACTATATTGATCCATGGTGTAACACTTTATTTGTCCATGATATCTATTTAAAGAGCATGGATAATATATATAATATTTTTCTTTTGCATTAATATATTGCCTCAATTGGATGTATTGGTTGGGGCCACAAAACGTTTTCCTCTTTGAGGGTTTTAACCACATAATACATTAGTGTAATAATCTTCGATATATTTGTTTGATTTGTTACTTAAGTTATTCTAATTGTGTGGAAATATCATGCTTATCAAACATGGTATTAGAGACTATATGAAGACCCAGTCCCATTGCCGATCAAAATCATGAAATGGTGTCATTGTATGTGTTAGCACTGAGAGTCACCCTCAGACTGCAAGAGGATAAGCCAAGTACCCATCAAAATGTAAATGTATTGAAATGGTTTGAGTAGGTGGATAACCATGACTTCAAAGAAAGGAAAAGACAATAGATATCACTGCAGATCAGTTTTGGACCATTGGGAAATGCAGTCATAAGTATTTTTCTCAACGAAGGCATTTAAAGTGTCTATCGGACAAGGTATTTTTGTAATGATGAAGAGAAGAATAAGAAAATTAACATAAAGAAAAAAACTCGCTAAGAAAAGATCCTCCCTGCAAAGAGAATAGATGTGTCTGAATAATGAATGATGAAACATGGGAAAGATAAAAACAAATCCTTTACTATCTTAGGAATCCATAAATCAAAGATTCTACATCCGATGAAACATGGGAAAGATAACAACGAATCCTCTACTGTCTTAGGAATCCATAAATCAAAGATGCTACATCTAGAAAAGAAGAAAAATAAAATAGAAACATAGAAGACAGTATGATAAAACAAATCAAAGGAATCTTCAATAACATAATAGTTTACAATCCATGCCCCTCAGGCTTACAATTTGAAAAATACAGTGCTATGCCCCTAACAATCTCTCAAGTCATCTTCAACTAAACCCCCCCCCCACCCTATTTTCTCATTCATCTGATGTATTTATGCTCAAAACAGTAGACTGCAGCTAGGAGTGTGAGCTGGCCATCATTTCCAAGGCTCTTCATCTATTCATACTTATGTCATACTGTATGTGTATCCTCCTGTCAGACACAATCTCAGATCAACATGGGCCTGTAGGAAAAATCATCCATCAGGCCGATAGTTCTGTCTCCATGGCCAGACCCTCCATGCCTTCTATTTATGGAGTGAGACGAGGTTTCAAATACCAGTCCTTATTCATTAACAGATTTCTCCTCAAGATCGGGACGAGTCTTGATGACTAGGGGGCGACCACGTCATACTATTGGATTCAACACTAAATGAGCATGTGATTTCGAGGCCGTTGAAAACGGTTTGGACCGACATTTATTTCGGGCCCAGAAGACACCACCTTCTGCCACGTATCTCTCCTACAATACCATGGTTTATATTTCAGCCCGCTCAAGGATTTTAACTCTCGAGCATGTTGGGACTTCTAAATGAAGCGTATCATTTCATCTGGTCAGGATCTACGATCTGGGTGCACTTGCTAAATTTGGCACCACCGCTAAAGTTTATCCCCCCGCTAACTATAGAATCCTTCAAAACATACTTTAGGAATGGCTTTCTTTGGGTGTTTCACTTTGTACTCATGGTTGCTACCTGTGCAAGAAAAATACATGGATGACTTGTTGTGAGATCAATAAATGGAAAACAAGATGATGAGTTTGAGACTTGAGAGAGAGAGATAGAGAGACAAAGCAGAGGTGCAAACTTGGGTCTTAACAATAAATACCTGCGACCCTTGACAACTTCATGTGACAACATTGGATCCATAGGGGATGGCATGCTCCCTCTGATATATCAAGAACAAGAAGCTCTAGTGGCTTTTTCCATTGGGTTATTTCCACAAAATCTGTATTCTTGAAATCATCTATGTGTCTTATTGAAAAACTAAGAATATTCATAGACCGAAAACCAAATTACTAAAAATAAAAATGCTCGAAAATTGAGCTTTATTCACCCTAGTCTTATTCTAATTAAGTATGTTTCTTCTTGATCAAGTAAGATCATGCTTCCAATGAAGCCATGTAAGTATCTGAATAACATATTGAACTTTCTTTCCAATTTTATGCAAAGTCATTAACACATAGAATGAAACATGTAAATCATAAACATGGAAACCATACTTACAATCCAAAAATCTGGCCATAAAGATGGCAACAACTGAAACTCCATCATTGTAAAACATCTCCATATAAGTGGAAACTAGATCTTGAAATTTGCAAAAAACTTGTTGCTTCTCAAAAACTGGCAGAGAAACATGCATCATCAATTTATTATCTAATCCTTGTTGTTCCCCTTTATCCTATGTATGTAACTCAGATCCATAACTTTCTCCTATTGATGTATATACTTTCTCTTTGATGTTAGAACATTCAAAAGAGACATGTTGATCTTCATGAACATTTAAAACAATAGATACATCTGATATGATGCTAGATGTTTCTATGTTATTGTTATCATAATGAATATCATTCAACACCTTTTGATTTTCATGGTAAATGTTTTCTTCTACAATAAATGCTTCATCACAAATATGGCTTTCATGACTAGAAGAATCTTTATGGAGCAAAGAAAACTCATCAGAACATTCCTCAAAAAGTCATTCAGCTGAAAAATATTCTTTACAAAATGAATTAAAAGTTGCATGAAAACCTATCAAAGAGATAATACTTGCAATTGGAAGAGGTCGACACCAATCACAAGTAATCCCCTCTAACAAATACTTGAAAATATTTTTTGAACATCTTCATGCATGATATGAATTTGATGAATAAAATCATGAAAATCGAGCAAGTGTTTAGTTGGTACCTCCCACTCTTCTCCTAGAAATTTAGGAAGGATACTTTACCAATCATCTCTACTAGGCTCTAGATTAGGGAAACCAACTATCCTTGAAAAATCACAGAGAGCATACCTTTGACATAAAATCTTCTCCATTTCAAAACAATGGAGTCGCCATGGTGAAAGATGAGCAGTCAAAATAATGTGTCCAGCTTCAGTTCACCATCTAAAACTAGATCTCTTCATTGTTGTTCTCTCAGGAATATGTCTTCACTTCCATCCCCAACAACAACACCATGAATGTTAGCACTAAGAGTCACCCTCAGACTGCAAGAGGATAATCCCAGTACCCATCAAAATGTAAATCTATTGAATGGTTTGAGTGGGTGGATCAACATGACTTCAAAGAAAGGAAAAGACAATAGATATCATTGCAGATCGGTTCTAGATTGTTGGAAAATGGAGTCATAAGTATTCTTCTCAATGAAGGAATTTAAACTGCCTATCAGACAAAGGATTTGAGTAATAATGAAGATAAGAGTAAGAGAATTAACATAAAGATGAAAACTCGCTATGAAAATATCCTCCCTGCAAAGAGAATAGATGTGTCTGAATAATGAATGATGAAACATGGGAAAGATAACAACATATCCTCTACTGTCTCAAGAATCCATAAATCAAAGATGCTACATCCGATGAAACATGGGAAAAATAAGAATAGATCCTCTACTGTCTTAGGAATCCATTTATCAAAGATTCTACATCTAGACAAGAAGAAAAATATAATAGAAACATATAAGACAGTCTAATATAATAACTCAAAGGAATCTTCAATAACATAATAGTTTACAAACGAACAATTATCCGATCGCTCTGAGCTGAGGGTTTAGGGTTCTTCAGCCACTCTGAGATGTGCTATCACAACGCCTACCTTGTTGGGGATCATGTCTCACAGGGAGGGGGGGATGAATGGTGCCTCCTACAGCCAAGCAACGGCAAATGGAAACTATGTAGAAGGTACGAAGTGACCGACCTTTGAGCCGCCACCAGATTTGTGCTCAAAACTGTTGGCGGAAGGAACCTTCAAGGATCAGGAGATGGACATCGATCTATAGAAAGAGATTGTCCCATATATTGCATCAA
Source organism: Picea mariana (assembly GCA_032191745.1). Classification (NCBI taxonomy): domain Eukaryota; kingdom Viridiplantae; phylum Streptophyta; class Pinopsida; order Pinales; family Pinaceae; genus Picea; species Picea mariana. Next base: position 450,534 of record JASDQU010101663.1, read on the forward strand.
CTCCATGGATGCCAGGTAAATGTATTGCACAAGCGCCACAGGCCCCAAAATATGTTATCAGTTCACCACGCATAGAAGAGCAAAAGCAATATATGAGAGACTATGCCCTGGTGGGAAAATTCCTAGGGCTCTGGCCTTCTGAGCATGATCTGGTCAAATGGATACAATATTGGTGGAAGCCAAAAGGTCACTATGAGCTACAACTGGGCTCCAAGGGGTTCTTCACAATCATCCTCCACAACCTCGAGGATCGCAATTGCATCTTTGATGGGGGGCCATACTTCTACAACTCAGCAAGACTCTTCTTAAGATTCTAGACAGAGAAGTTCAGCCCTGAAAAGGAGGACTTTGCCCATGCACTTGTATGGATCAGATTGTACTCTCTCCTCTAGGAATTCTGGCTGGAGGAGGTCCTGGCCGGCATAGGAAACACCATAGGCATCTATGTTAAGTCTTTCGAAGCCACCAAGCAGTGGTGCTACACCTCTTATGCGCGAATCTGTGTGTACCTGAACATAGCCAAGCCGCTCCAAGGATCCATCATACTAGAATATCATGACGAGGACTGGTCCCAAACCATCGACTATGAACACATTTCATTCCGATGCAGGAAATGCCACGAACACGGTCATATTTTCAGAGAGTGCCCTGTCAATACTGCTCACAAAGAAGGGAACCCAGAAAGAGGCAAAGACAAGGATGGATTTGCACAACCAAAAGGGAAAATAAGACAAGGAGGAAGAAAGAAACCAACCCAAGTAAGTAAATATCCCTCAACTAGTAATAAATTTGCAATTCTACAAGATCAACCAGAGAACCCCACAACCCTTATGCACACCAATGAACCACATCTGGATAATTCCCCCCAATCTACAAGCCAAGGGGCTGAATGGTCCCCACAGGGTAAGGAGTCAGATCTCCCCCCCCCTAGACATGGCCCAGAACCCGCAATACTTGCTAGAGATAGAGGACGGGGATGCGGAAATGGAGCTGGAGGAGCAAGAACTAGCCGGGGTGGATCTGGAGCACCTAAAACATGCCTACAGGACTCAAAAACTTTACACCATTCCCATGGATCAATTACAGAAGGTGCACAAGGTCTTTCTCAACTCTTCAGCTTGGTCCTCATCTCAAGCTAGCAAAGGTCTGGGAATACAGGGCAGTCAGTCAAAAAACCCAAGTAAAACTCAGAAAGACAAAAAGAAAAGAGGGAGGAAATCCACCAATAAGCTCATACAAGAAATAGGCCACTTTATGGTAAACTCAGGGAAAATCCACTTGATCTCGTCTGCTCGTCTTCCAAATGAACAGACCTCCCCTCTTCAGGGCTTGAACTTTGCTATCCTTCTTGAGCTTTAACATGAAATGGTTAAGGACTTGGACCTGAAATTTTGGTTGCACAACAAGGAGTCTGGAAGAGGTTTCCTCTTCAGACGGATAGGTTTAAGTCAACATGATATCTCCTATCTCAACCATATTAGAAGCTTATGTCCCAGGAAGCCTCAGGAGCTAAGCTCAACATACAGCCTATCATTCAAAAGTGTAATTTTACAAAGAGATGGAGGCATACACATATCATAACCATTACACACATAAGTAATTTATGAATACACATATGTATAAATCCAAGCATTCATCCATTATTCTAGTTCAATACACAAAACAGAGAAAATAATTATCAGAACCAGATATCGTGAAGAGACTACTGAAAGGGGTGCCTATTTACACCCAACCATAGTCTCAGTCACTCCTAACAGATTTACGACTAGCCACCCTCAAGCTAGACCATGATGCTCTACGATAAAATCCTTTCTTCCAGCTTAGCGACAATAGGGATGGAGGTCACTCTCCTCCTCCCGTAGGATCTTGGCAACATTTTCCACGATACCAAACAAGGAGGACTAGCCTCATTTATCAGCTTGTATCATAACCCTGCTGGCCATTTCCCTACGATCAAAATGATCGTTTCTCAATTC
>JASDQU010101663.1:478188-508409 GCA_032191745.1 Picea mariana
GTATTCCCACCTACCAGCTTGACTGTAATTCATTTCTGGGTCAAAGGATTGTTCTAGTCTAGAACAATTAAATCCAGTAAGGTACTAGTTTGGTGAAGGTTAATGCAACCATTCATGGTCCCCTTCACCATCTATTTTCATAGCATTCATGGTCTTTCTTATTACACCCCCCTTCCAGCAGTCATGCAACACTTATCCATTTTCTAGTAAATAACGTAATTTATATTCATTGACCTTTTATACAAAGGTCTGCCAAATCAAACATTCACGCATATTGAGTTTCCCATAGTCTCTTTGCCATTATAGTTATATTTACAAATTGTAGGAAACATGGTGTTACATATTCACAACCTGTGTATGCTGCAACTCACAACCTATATCAACTGATATTCGCATCCTGTGTAAGCTGCAACTCGCAGCCTGTATTAGTTGATATTTGCATCCTATGTATATTGCAACTCACAGCTTGTATCAAATGATATTCTAATCCTGTGTAAGATGCAACTCACAACCTGTATCAACTGATATTCAGAGCCTGTTTACGCTGCAACTCGCATCTTGTATCAGATGATATGAAAAGTTGATTTTGTGTGTACTAGGTTCTAATATCATCAGTTATTTTCTCTTCTTCTATTCTACTTGGACAACGATGTCTTTATTCTTATGTAAGATTTCAACTTGATGACGAAAATGTTGGTTTTTATCCCCTGGAGCAATAAGGAAGATTGTATCTTCACGAGCCTCTTCAAAAACATTTTCATAAATACTATACTAAAAAAAAAAAACATTGTCTTCTTCATCCCTACTAAATCTCTAATTCATATTGCATAAATACTATGCAATTTTATGCAACTTTATGAAACATGCAACTTTATGCAACTTATGCAAATTTATCCAACTATGCAACTTATGCAACTTTATACAACTTTATGCAATGTTCAACTTATGCAACTTTATACAACTTTATGCAACTTATGCAACTTTATGCAACATGCAACTTATGCAACTTTATGCACCTATGCAATTTATGCAACTTTATGCAACTTGAATCTTATACATGGCAATTCGAATTTATTCATGGTGAATAGTGTTACGCATGCCAACACACTAGATCAATACATTTACATCATTTGCAATATTAGGAAGATTGTTTTTTTCTAGCTCATAGGAATTTTATGTTCAACCTAATTTTTGCTAGATGCCTTGACTTTTGCTCATGGCTCATAATTCTTGAATAGGATCAGAGAGGTTGTATGTTCCCCCTGACTTTCGCACCAGTCTCTCTATGCTCACAGAGGTTGCATGTTCCCCGTGACTTTTTCACTAGAATATCTATGCTCACAAAGGTTGTATGTCCCCTCTGTCTTTTTCATTAGACTTACATATTGAATCGCAAGATCATAAAGCATCGTGTTCATCCTAACTTTGGTTTGAATCACATTGGTTGTACATCCCCCCTGGCTTTTGTAAATACCTCACAAGACTGGTTGATTCTCCAAATCTCCTTGGCTAGCCTTAGTGTGAACCATTTGGCCTCTCATTGGAGAATGATCCTTGATGCTTCCAAATTTAACAAAATGGTAGGCCTATGGAAACTTGTATGTCTTACCAAGATATATCCTCACTAAAAAATAAAAAATGTGAAAGTATTTGCAATTACTCCTGACCTGAGATTAAGATTCTCCAATGTGAATTCAATACCATGAAGAAATGGCTTTTTGCGAATCTGGTTTCACATCTCTAAAGAATCCTCAAACATAGCATCTAAATATAGAGAAAATATCTCTATGGGAAATAATGAGAAATTAAAATTATTGGTGACGACATACCATAACATGAGATCAATCAAAAAATGATCCAAGTGGATATTGGTAGCCACCCACATGTTCCAACTGACTCTTCTTGTTAGTTTTCAATTCATCACGTTCTATTGTACTTCTTTGTAATTGTAAGATTTACACCTCCGTGGATGTTTGAATCCCTACACATCTTCCAGGTGGATACTGATGGCCTCCCACCTAATCCAACTATCTTATTTTTTATATTTTCATGTCAGCACATCTTGTTGTACTTCCAAGGTTGTTTTGGGGCCATAAACAATGTTCTTTTGCTTCATCATAGTGAAACTATAGAAAAAGTCATATTTTGATGGTGTAATGCGTATCTCTCTAAAACACCTTTCAAACAGGCTATCACGCGCCTAAAACGAAGATCGTATGGAAAAGTTACGACCCCAAGAAGTTAATGTACAAACTTACCCAAACGAGGCCCACATGAATTTTGGTGTTTCATCTCCTAGGGTTAGGTTTTTGGATGCCTAGGGTTTTGGAATTCATGCTTATCATAAAAATCCCTTCAAAGCCTCATTGTAATCATCTTCTAGTGAATGAGCATAGCCGTCACATCTCCTCTTAGAGATAAAGCTACCACCATTCTAGCCAGTCTTGTACTCTGTATTTTTACAGTCTCTTTACAATTCTTTCATTAATAGAAATCAAGTATTGTTGTATTTCTCTGTTTCTGGAAATTTTCATGAGTGTTTCATTATAATATCTATTCTTTCATTTCATTCCGAAAATAATCCGTATTAGTGGTATGAGAGAAAGCTCATCCTGATCATTTTTTAGTGCATGTCCCCGACGAGGTCCAGGTATAGCCAGCTGGGTCTCAAGTTTGTCTCTCTTGAGTACAATCACTTTCACATGCCCAATAAACCCTCTATGGAAAAATAAAAGAAAGATGGTGGAGCATAAGATTCTATTAACATGTTTCTTGAGCAAGCTCTCATGCGATAGAGGGACGAAATGATGGAGAATTTTGAATAAATCCTTCAACGCCTACCGATAGCAACAGACACATCTTCATCAAGAGACCATTTTGGAGGAACCTCTCCCTTCAAGATACAAGTTAATTTTGATATTCCCATATTTGAAGGTCAGATAGATGCGGATGCCCTAGAAAAATGGTTAAATATATTAGAAGGTTATTTCTCTATTCAAATAATTTCCGACAGGGAAAACATCAACTTCGCACTCCTCAAGGCTCCCCCTCGTGTCAACAATTGGTGGGAAACTTACTGGGAGAAAAGTTCCACAAAGGAATTTGGAATATATGGGGTCGATCCCACTTGGGATTTCTTTGTGTATGTTCTCAAAAAACAATATTATCCTATTGATAACTATGAAGACAAATACATGAGATGGACCACACTATGACAAGAGAAGATCCAAACAATGTCAGAGTTCACAAATACTTTCCATAATGTTAGCACTAGGAATCACCTTCACATTGCATGGAAGGCAAGCCTAGTACCCATCAGGTTATATGTGAATGTAAGAGTGTTTTAAGGGGTCAAATGGAAAAGGCTCAAAATGATAATGTTCCAACTCAGAAAATAGGGCTAGCATGCACCAACAATAAAGGTCTTGGCTAACTTCAATCGATAATTGGGAGTGAGTATGAATAGAGGGAAGACTTCAATAAGAGGAATGTAGGGGTTGTTGTAAACATCAGGTCTATAGACAGCCTAAGGAATAAATATTATTAACACAAGATCTTCTTGAGTTCAGAGATTAAGGACACTAAAGAAACATCATGATAATATAATAATCAAACATACACCATAATATCACCACAACCATTCATGTGAATCATTCAAAGCATGAACACTTTAGCATCAGAAGCAAATAAGTTGAAAGAGAAATTGATTTCTATGAGCCAAGATGTCTTAAATCAAGTACATAGACAGTTCATAGTAACTTCATCAAAATATTACAGTATAAGAGAGCCTTGCTTAACCATCCAAACCCACTAAAGAATTTCATCTATCTATTTATAACAAAAGGGAGGCAACAACTGGAGGTAGGAGCTGGCCTCATTCCCATGAAAATCTCTAAGAATTTATTTCATCCAACAACTTTACTAATAACCTATGCTATAAAATAAGAAAGTGTTGGTGACTAATCCAACCAATCTTCAAACTAACTTAACCCCTCTTTGTTGCACAACTCCTTGTTTTCCATGTGTCCTTCAGGAGCATGTGGTTGTCATCATGTTGCAAGCTGTTGTTTCTCCAGTTCTCTCCATCATCAGCTATCCAAAAATTTGTTAGCTTGACCCTCTTAGATTCCTGGTGTCTGTTGGTAGCCTCTTTGGGTAGCACTCTGAGTAGTGCACTTTGTAGTGCTTTCACATAATTTCATAAGATTCTGTAGCACACTTCAAAACTAGACTAGTAGAAAAGGTAGCGCCAAACGTTTTTTATGGCACTACCTAAAATCTGCACAGAGACACATAGTGGGCACTACATAAATTCACTATCGAATTTCTGGAAAATATGGAATTTGCATAGAGACAGACCACAGTGGTGCTACCAAAATTCTCTACCTTCCTATCCCCTATGGTTTCTTCTTTCCCCTCCACAGGATTTTCAATGCCTTTACCCTTCTTAATTTTTAGGATAGAGGCTTTTGGTAGGGACTGTTCTTCAAAAACCTCTTTAGGAACTGATGATCTTGTGAAAGGTTTCCTGACCTTGGTACTGGCTGTTGGAGGAGAAGAGGATAAGTGTAGCATATTCCCTTTCTTTGTTGTAGTTTTAGTAGTAGAAGGAACTTCTTCTAACTTTGGTCGAGGAGGAGGTGAAAAATCTGTCTGTGGGGAATGACAAGCTTCCTCCTCAGTTCCTGTGATCTCCTTGATGACCTCTAAAACTTGAATAGGAACTCTGTCCTTTCTGTCATTGTTGGTGCTTTCTTTAGCAGCATTGGTGGATGATAAAGGGCTTGCATTCTGTGATGGAGGAGTGGCTTCTATATCCAACTTGAAGTGGGAAGCAACAACAAAATGTTCCCATGAGATATCTTTCTTACCCAGTTCTTTAGAGACTAGCATTCTAATCAATCCAGAGTAGAAGATGCTAGTATCCACATCCTTAGACTTGGATTGAATCCTGTCTGACATATTACCTATGCTCCTTAACAAATAGTAGGGAATATTCATTTCAATTTTACCAGTAAAATGCAACAGAATCCTTATATGGTACTGGTACAATGTGTTAAACCTCCCTTCACATGTAAAGTATCTTTGAATGATCATGAATATCATGTCAAACTGCTCAATCGGTTGATTCCTTGGCACACCTTTAGACAAAACACTAGCTTGATGTTCAGGCTTAAGGAAATATTTGGCATAGGTTGTGTTCAAAGCCATGGCTTTAAACCATTTATTACCTATGATAGGGATTCCTTTTGCAGCTGAAATAGAGGCCCCAGTCACCTCAAATTCTAAATCCCCTACCTTGGTCCTCCTTCCATCAAAATGTAATAAAAATTGCCTTGTCACCTCAGGATATCCTCTTTGCATGTTCTAGTAGAAAGAGAGGCATCCCACTCTTTGAAAAACTTCTCTTGCCACGGGCTCTGTCTCAAAAATATGCATATCCACAGGTTCAGTTCTAACTACCTTGCCCCCCTTGTGTGACTTCTTCATCTGAGGATTCTCCATAGCTTAGGATGAGATCTTCTTATGGGTATGGGGTAGTAATGACCAGGAGGATCTAGAGTCGAGCTTCAAATGGACAAAGCTGCACTTTTACAAGAACTTCCCCTTAAACCAGATTGATTTCTTTGGCTATGGAAATCCCTCCCTTAGATTTGTTCAGGTATTCAACACTTAGACAATGAGAGGGTATTGTGTAATTATCCTTTTGTAACTGGGTAGAAAATGCTCGATTCAAATGTCAAAGGGAGTAGGGGAGACACAGTGTGGTTAAGTAGCACCTTTAGGTAGCGTAATGTGTATGCATATGCTAGAACTGTTTAGATGTTGAGAGATCAATATCTATGGTGGGTGGATGTATTAGACTTTGACATACAGGTAGTGAAGTTTATAGGTTTGAAATGAGAGGAGACAAGGATATAATGGTGTGAAGAAAGGTCTCCTTCAACTATGCAATCCCGATAACCCAAAACTCTGAGCGCTAGCTCTCTTTGAAAATTTATGTGCAGAGGAGGAAACATGGGATACCTGTGGAAAAAAGATTTGTTTGAAGCCTCAACAAGATTTCAGGACAAAGTCACGAACATCCCAGCTTCTGAATCTACCTTAGCATCGGATCTAGCAGCATTGTTGTCAACTGGTCAGAACTTAGAGTTTGCGCAGTGCAACAATATTGAGTTTTTCAAAATCACAAACTGTTATCAGAGATCGTAAATACGATATCTTGAAGGCATCTTTTTAACCAACTCCTGGCGCTGAAAAAAAGGAAAATGACATCAGTATTGTAATCATAACTCAAGGTGCAAAATGATGAATGGGAAAGGTGCTATGGAAAGTCCTGATGAGTGGGCAGTGGAAAATCCTGATGAGTGGGCAGCGCTCCATTTCAAAAAATGATTGGACGGGTAAGAAAAGGAAAACAAGGCATGGCTACGAGGGCATGAGTGAGGAAAATAGTATGTCAAATCAATCTAGTCATGGAGAGGATGGATTCTAGTGACAAATCATAAGGGGGCATCAAAGTTAAATCATGAACAAAAATGGTCTTAAGTCCAAATTCACATGAGGATCAAAACATAAGTCATGACTCAACATTTTATTTATCAAGGGTTTCCTAAAAAACACAATTTTAAAAGGGGTGAAATTTAAAAAATTAAAATCTAAGGCTTAGGAAGATATGGAAACAAACTAAAAGACCTAAGGCAACTTAGTGTGATAACATTGGCTCCACAGGGGATGGCATGCCGCCTATGGGCTTCCAAGAATGAGTAGATTTAGTGCCTTATCCTAGGGCTATGGGGTCATTTATTGAAACAAAAATAAAATAAAGATGATGTTTACAATGGCATGAAAATCCACTCAAGGCTCAAGCACAATACTTTTTCAGAAAATGCCCATTGACAGGGCCACCAAAAAATTCTTCATTCTCCATATTCTGCAACTTGAAAGTGTTATTAGAGAATACCTCAGAGATTTTGAAGGGACCAATCCATAAAGCTTCAAATTTACCATGCTTTCCCTTATCTTGCTTCGGTGCATCCCATTTGAGCACTAGATCGGCCAGTTGAAAATCCTCTTTGTTCATTTTCTTGTCAAATGCCTGCTTGATCTTCAGTTGATGATCATGTGCTTATCTACATGCTAATCTTGAGTCTGCTGCACTTCAACCAGCTATTGAATCCTACTGATCATATGATCAGGCTCCCCTTGGTAATCTTGGAATAATTTTTCCACAGGTGAGGCAAGCTGAGAAGGGAAAATGGCCTCAACTCCATACACCAGCTGGAAAGGGGAAATTCCCAGGGACCTCTTTGTCTTCACTCTGTCAGCCCAGAGAGAAAACTTAATTTTTGAGTCCCATTCCCTTTTGTTCTCTTCTAACAACTTTTTAATGATCTTAATAAGTATTTTATTTGAGGATTCAGCAAGCCCACTCCCTTGAGGGTAGTAAGGGGTAGAGTGAACCAATGTGATTCCAAACTATTCACAAAATTGAATCAATGGTTCAACCTTGAAAGATGCAACATTATTAGTGATGATTTTGTTTGGACAACCAAACCTTGCCATAATGTCTTAAAGGAAACTAATGATCACTTTGTGGGAGGCATTCCTTGTAGGGATAGCCTCTATCCACTTAGTAAAGTAATCTATAGTAGTTAATATCCATCTATGTTGACCACTAGAAGCGGGATGAATTTCGCTGATAAAATCTAGGCCACTGTTGAAAGGGTCCTGAAGCTGCCATAGGCTTTAATGGCAAATACTTGAGCTGCTCCTTTCGAGAGAATTTCTAACACTTAACACATGCTTTGATCTTAGCAAAAACATCGGGGAACAAGCTTGGCCAGAAGTACCCAGCCCTGGGGATCTTGTATTTCGTGGTTCTCCAATAATGATGCCCCCCACATAAACTGTGATGAAAAACAAACATAATCTTTTTGGCTTCTTGTGGCTCTAGGCACCTTAAAAGCACTCCTAATGAGTCTTTCCAATATAAAACTTGATCAACAAGGCAGTATTTTATTGATTTAAGTTTTAAGGATCTCACCTTGTTCTTTTCCATACCATCTGGAGGCTGTAAATTTTGGAGGAAAAATATAATGTCCTTGTACCAGCTGCAATCTGCCAATGCAGGGGTGACTTGAGAGCCTTTATCCGTCATTTCAGCCTGCTAATTTTCTGAACATGAGTTGATGAAATTTACCCCCAATGTTGAGCAATTTGATTCAGCCAACAGCTTGGCTAAACCCTGGCCTTTAACCAATTTGGTAGGCTTAATTTCGAGATCAAATTCGAGGATTTTATCAATCCACTTGCTCCTTTTTCCGTCTATATTGGGCTGAATAAGAATTTCTTTTACAATAGTTGATGGGACATAAGCAATGACTCTTGAATGCAACACATAAACTTTGAAGGATTTGAGGGCCTTAACCAATGAATATGCTTGCTTATCCATGATGTCATATTTTAATTCAACATCTCTTAATGCCCTGTTGAAAAAGGCAATGGGCTGCTCTAGCCTTCAGTGTTCTTCTGTAATAAAACAATTTCTACTTTATCAAAAGAGGTGAAAGAAAATATAAGAAAATCCTTGGAGTAGTCTAGGCTGATAAGGACCAGGGCTTCAGTCAAAGTTTTCTTTATCTGATCAAAAGAATTACGAGGCTCAGCATTCCATTTGAATTCACTACCTTTCCTCAACATGGTTGTCATATACTTAACTAAATCAGCAAAATTTGACAAAAACCTTCTCAAAAAATTATTTTTTCCCAGAAAATATTGAACCTCTTTTTTGAATATAGGAAGTGACAATGTTTGTATAGCTTCAACCCTGCTGGAATCGATCCTTACCCCTTCAATATGCCATAATAATTTTCCCTCTTTCATGGCAAACAATAATTTTTTAGGATTCAAAGAGAGGAAAAATTTTCTGCATTTCAAGAAAACATTTCTTAAATGATCACAGTGTTCTTTATCATATTGAGAGAACACTACTATGTCATCTAAATAGATAACAAAAAAATTGTCCTTATCTCCAATAAATGTTATGTCCATAGCTCGTTGAAAGGTCGCCCCTGCATTCATCAAACCAAAGGGCATCTTGGCATACATGAATGTACCCCAAGGAGTGGTAAAGGTCATCTTCTCTCTATCTTATGGAAAAACAGAGACCTGATTGTAGCCAGAAAAACCATAAACCATGGACATCTTGGCTTCTTCTGTGACGCTCTGTAATATGTGCTCCATCTTGGGTAGAGGGTAGTTATCCTTTTTAAAGCTTCTTTTAGATTCCATAAATCAACGCAAAGTCTGATTTCTCCATTCTTTTTTCTCACTGGGACCAAATTAGCTACCCATTCAGAATACCTCAAAGGAATGATAATTTTTTCATCTAAAATATTTTTACCTCTTTCTCCATGACAAGAAGCAACATAGGATTGATTTGCCTCAACTTTTTTCTGAAGGGTTTGGTCTCTTCCTTTAATGGGATTTTGTGCTCTATAATGATTGTGTCATAATTTATGAGATCTTCATAAGTCCAAGCGAATAGATCAGCAAATTCCTTCAACAACTTAGTATATTGTGCCCTCTGGTATTTTGATAGGTTGCTTGACAACTTGACATATTTTGGATTCTTTTCTGTGCCCAAATTGCACTCAGTTATGTCAGCATCATCAGTGGATATTTTCCCTTTCACTGCCACATCATTTCCGTCAAATAATCTTTCCAAATGAACTAGTCCTTTTGGAATATGATTGTTATGTAGCTACACAATATGATGCTTAACAATTTTATTGAGGAAAACATTAGCATGAGGATTAATTTTAGAATCATGATCCTAATCAATGTGTAATGCAGAAAACTCATCAACAGTCTCGAGGAAATTTTTATGTTCTAGATCATCTTCGAACACCTTTCAATATTTTACATTGTCCAGTATAGAAGGCTTGTACTTGACTTATACATCATACTTGAGTTTAGGTGGTATGGGGATTCTGAAATTGCTTACTAACACAGCCAAATAATCATCCATGGTATTCTCTTCTCTAGGAATAAATGAAATGTTAAAAGCTGATAAAAAACTGTCCACCAAGTCCCACACTTCATTTCTGTAAGATCTAAGCCTAGGGTGCCTTGTTTGATAAATATTTTTAATTTGATGGACTATTAATTCAGCATCCCCAAATATTGATAGCTCTTCTATCCCCATATCTTTGGCAGCCCTCAGTCCCAAGACAAGAGCTTCATACTCTGCCACATTATTGCTAGTTTCAAATTCTAGTTTGTATGACAAAGATATAGTCTCTTGAGTTGGTGAGACAAATACCACTCCAGCACCATCACCTTCCTTGGAAGAGGCTCCATCAAATAACATCTTCCAGACAGAGGTGGTTAGAGGAGACTCCTCACAAAAGGTAACATACCATTTTTTTATTTCAAGAGGACTTTCAGGAGTGTCAATGAGCTACAAAATGCTAGATCCCAAATCGATATCGAGAGCAAAAACAGGATGATTTGTGGGGTTTTCTTCATCACTAATGATGTAGGCCAATTGAGCTACCCTGTAAAGTCTTCTATGCTCTCCCCCAAATATGGGAATAGTAGCATATGAGAGATCCATCTACAAGGTTCCCCTAAGTCTTTTTATCCAATACCTTGAAAAGGTCATTCTGAACTTGGGGGGAACATCAACCACCATAATATCCATGACTATGCTTTTCATGGGTAACTAAAATAAATTCACAACCAAGTCCTTAATGACTCCAAGACACTTCACTTTCCTGGAGTCAAAAGAATATATGTCATGGTAAGTCTTTGTGATTTCTAACCCAAGTTCATCCATAACAGTTTTTGGCATGAGATTGTGGGATGCCTCTGAATCCATGAGACAATTATGCAGCACTTTATCAAGAATATTCAGTGATGTGTATAAAGGAGGGGATGAATCATATCTATCTTCTATCAATGGACCCAAAATCATTGTTGGTTTTTCATCTTGTAGATTTACTGAATCAGTGGCACTTGGTGTAACGCCCCCGGCCATCAACCCCATGGTCGGGCAAACGCTACTATGCGAAAAACACTTATGTAACACATTATGCATTCCAATGAAATTAAAATGCTTAATTAAAGTTAAACACAGAATTACTACCAGCATTTCAGAAGTTAATGGAAATAACAATAATTCATATGCACAACAAAATATGTGATAACATTGCAAGAATCACAGGTATGCAATTTAATTAATTACAGAATTACAAAACATCGTGACACTTATCTTTGAAATTGTCATGCACCACCAACTGCGTGTAGACCTTCCATGAACCTCCCAGCCTTAGACCACACTGCTCATCACTCTCAGCAGTAGGTCACCCCTAAGCTGGGAATAAGCTCCATCGGGTAAGGAATCCTCGGCTAGGTAAGGTTTATAGGAAGAATACACGTAAAGGAAGGAATATTCTCTCTCAGGAACCACTTATACCCAGTACCCACAGACTCTCCTTCCCCACATGCCTGTCCCACCCCAGGAGTATACACCTTCTCTTCCACCTAGACAGTCCTTTGACTGCTAACCTCCCTTGCCTTGGGCTTGAGCAATAGACCGGACCAAAAATCTTCAAGCTCTATGGCAGCTACAGGGTTCCTTCCAGGAGCTCTCTCCTTCCTCCGCACACTCTCTCACCTGGAGAGAGTCATTCACAGGCTTAGTAAAACCTACCTCTTCAACCACAATCACCTCCCTCACCTGGAGAGAGTGTTGCACATAGGCTAGACAACTTGTTTCTTCAGCTCTGTTTTAGCACAAGGAGAACAACAGAAAGGCTCAGCAAGGAACAAATGACAGTAACCAATCACACTCATCCAACCAATCACACTCATCCAAGGGACTGTGTGGCCACAACAGCCCACAGTTAAAACACACATGGCATAAACAATTATGGTATGCTCAAGTTTCTCAGAAGACAACAACCCAAGCAGTTAAGCATGAACTCAGATTTGCAGTGGGGATAAACCTAGGTTCACAGGACACGCAAGTAGGCCTTTCCCTCCCGACTGGTTTCTCATATGTGCATGGTTATGCAGCGGTCCAATGCAGAGGTCCAACACAGAGGTAAAATGGGTACAGACTAAGGGTGCGTCGGCTTCCCAGGAAAATTTTATGGTTTTCTGGTTTCCAAGCTACGTGAAGGTATGCAGAGGTCAAATACAGAGGCCACGAGATTCATGATTCACACAGTCGACGGTCGAATGGAGGATGAACCCCAAACTCAGCTGATTCTTCAGCATTTAACCACATGCACCCAAGTTGACACTTGTCTTCCTGGAGCTGCATGCGTTCCCTCTTTCACACTTGGAGCTACATGCGTAGCCTCCCTTGGACTTAGGATAAAAAACCATGTTTTGTCACACAACTTTGGACTAATAATATAAAATATTATTCTCAAGGACTTAAGCCCCTAAGCTTAGCCCCTCTTTCCAACCTTTCATCCCTCTCTTCCTTACCCAGGCTCTGTGGAACCTTAGTCCCCCATCACTCATTCATCGTGGTCGGTCCACACACAGAGATGTTTTTGTATTAATATTGTGCATAATTACATGTACAAAAATTAGGCTCCTAGCCCTCAACACTTAGGCTCCCTGGCCTAAATAACACATAAGCCCACTAGCTTATAGAAACTTGGCTCACCAGCCTATAAAACAAAATTACAATTCATAATGAAAGCTTTATACATCATAGACATGATTTACAATAGGGCTCGGCCTTAGGGACATTACAATCCCCTCCCCTTATTTTTTCACTATCCTCACTGCAATGTTACACTGCATCTGCAAGCTTTTCAAAATTTTCAAAAAGATGCAGGTACTCTGCCTGCATAACATCTTCATGCTCCCATGTCGCATCCTTAGGACTGTACCAAGTCCACTGGACCTTTACAATCCCTATAGCTCAATTCCGGAGCTATTTGTTTTTCCTGTCCAATATGCGCATAGGATGCACTTGTAGGACACCTTCTTGTTCCACCTGAATCACATTCCAATCGATAACATGATTAGCATTTGGTATATATTTCTTAAGCAATGAAACATGAAACACATTATGTATAGTCATGGATGCAGGTAATGCAAGCATATATGCATCTGGCCCAATCCTTTCTAGGATTTCAAATGGCCCACAAAATCTCGCTGCCAACTTGGCACAACTTCCCAGCTTCAGGGAACTCCTGTTAGCTTTAACTTTCAGGAAAACATGATCACCCACTTTGAACTCTCTTTGGGTTATCCTCTTATCAGCATAAATTTTTTGCCTGTCTTGGGCAACTTTCAAATTCTGCTTAATTTTTATCATTTGGTCCTCCATCTCCTTGAGCAACTTTGGCCCAACTACTATTCTATCAGCTGGATTATCCCATGTCATTGGAGTATTGCACTTTCTTCCATAAAGTGCTTCAAATGGGCTCATCTTCAATGATGCATGATACTCATTGTTGTAGGCAAATTCTACCAAGTGCAGGTAGTCTTCCCATCTTGATGGTTTTTCCATCACATACATTCTGAGTATGTCTTCTATTACTTTGTTCACCCTCTTTTTCTGTCCATCAAACTCAGGATGATAAGTTGCACTAAAGTTCAAACTCATTCTGAATCCTTTGAACAATCCTTTCCATAAATTCAAGGTGAATTTTGGGTCTCTGTTGGACACAATCGTTTTAGGAATTCCGTGCAATTGTGCCACTTCCCTTATGAAAATATCAACAACATCTGCTACTTTGTGAGTAGTTTTCAGTGGAATAAAATGGGTGGCTTTTGTAAGCTTTTCCACCACCACCATGATCGAATCATGAAACTTGGTTGTTCTGGGCAATCCTGTAATAAAATCCATTTTCAACACTTCCCACTTCCACTCAGGAATGGGTAAAGGTTGCAGTAACCCTGTTGGGTGCCTATGCTTAGCTTTAACTTTCTTGCACTCCATACATATGGCGATGTATTCAACGATCTCCCTCTTCATACCAGGCAAAAAGTAATGGCTCTTTACCGCTGCTACTGTTTTCTGATATCCAGGGTGCCCTGCATAAGGCACATTATGCATCTCCTGCAAAATCATCTGTTTCAAGCACTAGACATTGGGTACAAAAATTTTGTTCTTGTACCACAATATTCCATCTATTTCCAATTTATAAATTTCCATCTTCTGTGGAATCTTACCTTCTTGTAGCTTGGCTACCAATTCTCTGTACTATAGATCTACATTTAAAGCATCCAGAATTCTACTTTTAATATCAGTTCGATACATGCTAATGGTTGTAGCATGTAATTCATGCACCCTCCTGCTGATTTCATCAGCCACTTTATTCTCCTTTCCTTTCATATGCTTGATCTCAAAGTCGTACTTAGACAGAAATTCCAGCCACCTACTTTGTCTAGAATTTAAGGTTGGTTGATCAAACAAATATTTCAGACCGTTGTGGTCTATTCTCAATTCAAATCTCCTTCCCATGAGATAATGTCTCCATTTCCTCAGAGTGTGAATGATTGCTGCCAACTCCAAATTTTGAGTGGCATAATTCTTTTTGTTCTCTTTCATCTTTCTGGACTCATAACAGATTACAAATCCATTCTGACTGAGACCTCCTCCCAACCCTTCCTTACACGCATCTGTGCACACCACAAAATCCACATTTGGATCTGCAATCCTCAAGATTGGAGCGTTGGTTAACAACTTCTTCAATCGCTGGAAACTTTTCTCACACTCTTCAATCCATTGAGACGTTTTCTCCTTCCTTTGCAAGGAAGTGATAGGGTGAGCTATCCTTGAGAACCCTGTGATAAACCTCCTGTAATAGCCCACTAGACCCATAAAGATCTAACTTCTGCCACATTCCTTGGCGCTAACCATTCTCTGATGGCCTCAACCTTCTTAGGATCCATGGTGATCTCTTCTTCTGAAATAATGTGCCCCAAGTAATGGATCTGCCTTCAATAAAACGAGCATTTTCTCAACTTGGCATACAGCTGGTGTTCTCTCAACACTTGCAGCACCATCCTCAGGTGTTTTTCATGCTCTTCCTCTGACTTGGAATACACCAAAATGTCATCCAGGAAGACTATGACAAACTTGTCTAGATAGTCCCTAAATACACCATTCATCAAGCACATAAAAACAATAAGTGCGTTTGACAGCCCAAATGGTACCACTGTGAACTTGTAATGACCACACCTTGTTCTAAAGGCGGTCTTGTTGATGTCTTCATCCTTTATTCTTACCTGGTGATATCCCGATCTTAGATCTATTTTCGAAAATATCTTCTCACTTTTCAATTGATCGAAAAGATCATCAATCCTCAACAAAGGATACTTGTTATTGATAGTTACTTTGTTCAACTATATGAAATCAATGCACAGCCTCAATGTCATGTCCTTCTTCTTCACGAACAGGACCGGGGCACCCCAAGGTGACACACTTGGGCGAATGTATCCCTTCTTTAGAATCTCTTCAAGCTGCAATTGCAACTCTTTCAACTCTGACGTACTCATTCTATAAGGAGCTTTCGACACTAGAGCTACTCCAGGCATCAAGTTCATAGAGAAATTGATATCCCTTTTCGAAGGTAGTCCAAGTACTTTCTGGAATACATATTCTAACTCTTTAAGTACCTCATGATCCTCAATACTTGACACCTTATCCTTAGGTGTTACCCCCATCTGGGCTGCAAATAATTGACATCCTTTTTTGTAGCGCTTCTTCAGCTGTATTGTTGAGATTTCTCTAACAGTGACAACTCTAGGAATTCCTTGGATGGCTCTCTGATTTCCTTCTTCATCTAAGCAATTGAATGCCTTGTTTTGATAGTCCAAGATGGCATGGTGTTGGTCCAACCAGTCCATCCCAATTAGACAGTCATAAGAGCCTAATGGCAGAATGTTCAAATCGAAATTCGTTCTCAGTCCATTCATGTCTACAGGACATGACTTGACTAACTTCGTGACTTTACTCTTGGTTCCTGTAGCTAGCTGCACTAACCAAGACTTTTTATGTTTTCTTCTTATCAAATGAAAACTTTCTACCACTCTAGGGTCTATACAACTACGGCTAGCCCCTAAATCAATTAAAATAATAAATGGTTGGTTGTTAATCATACCTTCCACTTCAATCATGTGCAACTGAAATTCATCTTGCTTGTTGTCCAGGGCTGCGTAGATCCTTGGAATTCTGCTGCCCATGTCCTCCATTGTTTCAGCTTGTTGAACATTGTGGAGAACTCTTACTTTATATTTTCTGTGGGGGAAATCTATGTACCTATGGTTTTCTTTACAACCCCAACATTCCATAGGTGGCAACCTTGACATTTGCCCACTCACTTCAACCTTCCTGGGCTCTCTAAGAGATGACTGTTCTTGAGGATTGTTTCTGAAAAAGGGTGGTTTATTTCCATTCTACCTCTATTCTTTCTTGAACTTTTTCTAGTCATCCCAAGCCTTCCGAATGGTAGGATTTTCTCTTTGTTTTTCAAATAATCACTTCACTCTTCTTATAATTTCTTCCGTAGTATTTGGGTCATCATACTAAATGTTATCCCCAATAGGAGGTGGTAATCCACTCTGGTACCTCTGAATCTTGACAGACTCATCTTTGATGAATGGAACATACTTCATTAATTTCACGTTCATACTTATCAATGGTCTTGTTGTCCATCTTGAGTTCAAAGAACTCTTTCATATTTCTGTCATGATGTCTTTTAGTTAAGTATTTCCTCTCAAAATACCTCTTGAATTATTGCCATGTGATGTCCCTTTCCTTGATGTGTTGCACCTACACAAGTTGATCCCACCACATGGATGCCTTTCCCTTCAGTTGATACATGGCAATCCTACCCTCTGCATGAGAGGAATAATTCTGCAATTGAAAGTATTTCCTCATACCCAACAACCAAGTTTTGACATCTTCCTCCTTCTTATTTTCTCCATCAAACGTTGGAGGCTTGATCTTGTTCATTTCCCCTTTCAATTCATCCATCCTAGTTCTCCTGTGCTTTCTGGTAGGAGATGGGCTTGAACTACTGTGTGCTTCCCTGTTGGAATGCTTTGGGGAGTGACAACGATGTCTACTGACACTCCTTGATCTTCTTTTCCTCTCAGGGGTCCTGCGACTCTCTGTCTTGCTTGAGTCACTCTCCTTTTTCAATTTCTTTACTATTCTTTCGAGACTCTTCAACATCCTTAAGTTGAATTCATCCTGCTTATCCCTGACTTTCATGAGCTTTCTTCTATCATCTTAGCGAGCCTAGGCCTCTCTCTACAATCTTTCAATGATTTTCATCATATGTCCTTCCTTATCCATCTATTTTCCTTGCCCATTAGAGTTTGACCCTTCGACTCCCAAGTTGACATCCCTTCATTATCTTTCGTTCTCTGAATGGGAGGAAATCAACACCTCTTCCATTTCTATACTTGGCATTGATTTGCGGTTGTCCTGACAATCATTGAACTCTGCACACACAACGTGCAATCAACCGAAGTTTTTCAGGCCTTAAACCCTTAATAAAACTACAACATTTGTAAACCAATGTGAATAAGAAAATGTTTTGATTCCTCGAATTTTCTAAGCTCTGTTTGGCTCTGTAATTTTCGGTGATAGCGCCCATTTTCTTACTCCCCAACCCATGCATCCATGGGCCGTGATCAAACACTAAAATGCTAGGTGCTACAAAGCTCTCCCAAATAAAACTTCAGGTTTCGGGATTTCGGGGCTTCAAGGTTTTGGGTTTCCTTACCCTTGGGGCCCACAGCAAAGTTGTCGCCCACCAAGGTAGTGACACATGGTGTCCTTAATAAGGTCCACCTCACTCCCCACGATGTCATGGGGCCCCACTACTTTCACTTTTTGTTTCGGAGTTTCGGGCATAAGGAGTTCGTGCATCCACACATATCGAACTTTCGTTTGCCGAAATTCCCAATTTACTGTCTATCATCTACTTGATCCAACGCTCTTGATTCCCCAGGATATGACGAATCATATCTCATTGGCATTTTGTGTATCGAGATTTTGTGTGTCACGATTTCGAAGGATTTTCCACCTTGTCCTTTCTATTCCCGAAATGTTGATTTATTCCTGGACAATTAATGGTCTAGATCTCTCTTAGATCGACGGTTTTGATCTAATCATGAATTCACGTTTCGTGAATTCTCACAAACTCACCCTTAGACAATTCAAGTTATAATTCAGCAAAAGGTTGATCGCTCTCCACCTTTTCGATGGACGGTCCTGTCGAATTCGAGATTTCACGTATCGCGATTTCCACACTCCTGTGCAACTCCAAAGGGTTTTAAACCTTGTTCATGTTCTCCAAATTTGACGGTCGTGAGGGTTCTCCTTTCCTACCAAACATATCCTATGGCTCCAACACTTCTGGTGTGGATTTCTCTCTCTCTCTCTCTGTGGCCATATACCACACTGGCTGCAGTTTTATAATACCGCTACACCTCCTGAGCTTTGTAACACGGTCAAGAAGTCCATTGACACTCAGAAACATTCTGAGGTATGAAATTAGTCCTCCAGACACAATTTCTTCTTAAAACCTCGGTCCAAAGACCACTTATCTGGCCCATCTAGGCTCAGTGTTGAGACTAAGCTTTGATACCACACTATAACGCCTTGGGCCATCAACCCCACGGTCGGGCAAATGCTACTACACGGAAAACACTTCTGTAACACATTATGCATTCTAATGAACTTAAAATGTTTAATTACAATTAAACACGGAATTACTGCAAGCATTTCAGAAGTTAATGGAAATAACAATAATTCATATGCACGACAAAATACGTGATAACATTCCAAGAATCACGGATATGCAATTTAATTAATTACAGAATTACAAAACATCGTGGCACTTATCTTTGAAATTGTCATGCACCACCAACTGTGTGTAGACCTTCCACAAACCTCCCAGCCTTAGACCACACTGCTCACCACTCTCAACAGTAGGTCACCCGCGAGCTGGGACTAAGCTCCACCGGGTAAGGAATCCTAGTCTAGGTAAGGTTTACACGAAGAATACATGTAAAGGAAGGAGGATTCTCTCCCAGGAATCACTTATGCTCACTACCCACAGACTCTCCTTCCCCACATCCCTGTCCCACCCTAGGAGTATACACCTTCTCTGTCACCTAGACAGTCCTTCGGCTGCTAACCTCCCTTGCCTTGGGCTTCAGCAACAGACCGAACCGAAAATCTTCGATCTCTGTGGCAGTTACAGGGTTCCTTCCAGGAGCTCTCTCCTTCCTCCATACACTCTCTCACCTACAGAGAGTCACTCACAAGCTTGGTGAAACCTTCCTCTTCAACCACAATCACCTCCCTCACCTGGAGAGAGTGTTGCACACAGGCCAGACAACCTGCTTCTTCAGCTCCGTTTTAGCACAAGGAGGAAAATAGTAAGGCTCAGCAAGGAACAAATGACGGTAACCAATCAAACTCAGCCAAGGGACTGTGTGGCCACAACAACCCACAGTTAAAAAACACATGGCATAAACAATTACGGTATGCTCAGGTTTCTCAAAAGACATCAACCCAAGCAGTTAAGCACGAACTCAGATTTGCAATGGGGATAAACCTAGGTTCACAGGACACACAGGTCGGCCTTTCCCTCCCGATTGGTTTCTCAGATGTGTGTGGTTATGAAGCGGTCCAACGCAGAGGTAAAATAGGTATAGACTGAGGGTGCGTCGGCTTCTCAGGAAAAAATTATGATTTTCTAGTTTCCAAGTTGTGTGAGGATATGCAGAGGTCGAATACAGAGGCCATGGGATTCATGGTTCAGACAGCCGATGGTCGAATGGAGGATGGACCCCAAACTCAACTGACGCTTCAACTTTTAACCACATGCACCCATATCGACACTTGTCTTCCTAGAGTTTCATGTGTTCCCTCTTTCACACTTGGAGCTGCATGCGTAGCCTCCCTTGGACTTAGGATAAAAAACCCTGTTTTGTCACACAAATTTGGACTAATAATATAAAATATTATTCTCAAGGACTTAAGCCCCTAATCTTAGCCCCTCTTTCCAACCTTTCAGCCCCCTCTCCCTTACCCAGGCTTTGCGGAACCTTATTCCCCCATCACTCATTCATCGTGGTCAGTCAACACGCAAAGATGTTTTTGTATTAATATTATGCATAATTACATGTACAAAAATCAGGCTCCTGGCCCTCAACACTTAGGCTCCTTGGCCTAAATAACACATAAGCCCACTAGCTTATAGAAACTTGGCTCACCAGCCTATAAAACAAAATTACAATTCATAATGCAAGCTTTGTACATCATAGACATGATTTACAATAGGGCTCGGCCTTGAGGACATTACACTTGAAGAGGCTTCAAGTTGTAGCATTTTGGAGAGATATTTTTTAAACTCTTCATTTTTTATCAATTCCAAAAAGGGTACATGGATCTTTATTTTTTGGATCTCATTTTCAAAGCTGAAGGAAGAAGTAGACTTCAGGATTTCTTTGGTTTCAAGAGAAGGATTTCTAATTAGAACTTGTGGACTTTGAGTATCTTTTTCCTTACTGCTAACTGTCACAGCCTTGGCATAATTTTCTTTTTGGGCAAGCTGATTAGGATCATCAGTTTTTTCTTCATTCTTCTTGGATCTCATATTATATCTATTGGTACTTTCTTTTTCTTTCTCTCCCTTACTTAATTCATTTATTTGAATATCCATCAATGATTCCTCATAAGCAAATTGAGTCAAGTGCGGGGATGGGGATGTGTCACCTAAGAAATGAATCTCAGGATCAACTTGTACCTCCTCTCCTTCTTCGTCAGCAACCAAGTTATTTTGTAAAGGAGCTTGTACCCTTTGGTCATATCTCTCTCTGTTTTTGGGATCTTTGGGAAGGATTTGGGGAGTATTATTTGGTCTCCTGAAGTTACCTTTGTTATCACTATTTTGAGTATTTATGTAGGTTTGTTTTCCTTCCATTTTTAATTTCTCTATCTCAGTAGAAAGAGATTTTACTAATTTGGTGAGCTCCTCCACTTGAGGATGAACAGTATGGGAGTCAAAAGTTGAGGCTTCAGTTCTGCTATTTCCTCTATCCCTATCAAATTTTCCTCTGAGTTTATCAGATGCCACTATGTTGGATTCTACCTCCAAGGCTACATCTTGCATAAGAAATAAGGAGGTTGATCTTCTTTCTCTAAGTACAAGGAAGAACTCAGGTTCAAATGCACTGGCATAAGTAATTTTTGCAAAGGTTTCAGTGGGTTTTATCTCATCAAGAATATTATTATACATTTTGTTAAATCTTTTAGAAAAGTCAAAGACAGACTCTCCTTCTTTCCTTTTTAAGGATCCAAATTCAATGATGTAGTACAAAAATTCCTTTTTGTACCCACAATGCCTCAAGAAAGCTTCATCTAATTCTTCAATGCCAGTAATGGATCCAGGGGCCAGACCTCTAAACCACTTCCTAGACTCAAAAAAAAGGATTTGGACGAAAACCCTCATCCACACATCCTCATTTTCAATGTTTTGATTATTTGCATAGCTGTAGAAAGAAACACGATGTTCCTCAGTTGCTATATCTTCTTCTCCCGTAAACTTGGGCATGTATTTCAAATAGTCTCCAGGAGGGAGATCATTCACTAGCTGAGGTAAGAAAAGAGGAGTGTATCTTGCAGCCACTATGGCATCCATCCTATTTGCAGGGGGGTTAACAACTGCCATTTGATTTTGAACTCTTGGTGAACAAGGAGGATAAGGAGACTTGACTGTGTGCAAATTAGGAGAAGAAGGAAAGTATGAAGGGGGGGTTTTAGTTTTCACAATAGAAGGGTGATTCTTGGAAGATGATGGTAAAGTATGTAAAGGGGACAAAGTTTCCACTTCTTTGGCAACATAAATTTTAACAGGAGGTGGGGTAACAAAGCCTAAAGTAGGGAAATCTTCAAAAATATTAAGACTGAAACACCTTTCAATGTCAGGAGATGAAAAAATGTCAATGCTTTCTTCTTTCAAAATAGTTTCAAAGGAAGAGTATTCGACAGGAAACTCTTCAAAATCAAGTTTCTTAGATACTTCAACAGAATGTAAAGAAATATTACTTGATATAACAACTGGAGTATCAAGACTGGAATTAGACAACTGACCAGAAGCACTTGTAGCAGAAGCAGAAAAACTTTTTTGGGAAGCTTTTCCCTTCTTGATTATTTTCTCTGGGTCATCCTCAGATAGAACCAAAGGTAGTTTTGTATTTGATCTCGTATGTCTACCTTTAGGTGCTAGATCTAAAAAAATCGAGTCGCCAGGTGTAAGCTACAATATTCAAGATACTAAGTTCTAATGCACCTAGAGAACTAGTAAACTGTGTCATTTAATCCAAAGGAAAAGTCTTCAAATCATTCCCTGGTAATGGCGCCAAGAATGTTAGCACTAGGAATCACCTTTAGATTGCATGGAAGGCAATCCCAATACCCATCAGGTTATATGTGAATGTAAGAGTGTTTTAAGGGGTCAAATGGAAAAGGCTCAAAATGATAATGTTCCAGCTTAGAAAACAGGGCTAGGATGCACCAACAATCAAGGTCTTGGCTTACTTCAATCAATAATTGGGAGTGAGTATGAATAGAGGGAAGATGTCAATAAGAGGAATGTATGGGTTGTTGTAAACATCATGTCTACAGACAGCCTAAGGAAGAAAGATTCTTATCACAAGATATTCTTGAGTTCAAAACTTAAGGACACTAAAGAAACATCATGATAATATAATAATCAAACATACACCATAATATCACCACAACCATTCATGTGAATCATTCAAAGAATGAACACTTTAGAATCAGAAGCAAATAAGCTGAAAGAGAAGCTAATTTCTATTAGCCAAGATGTATTAAATAAAGTACATAGCCAGTTCACAGTAACTTCATCAAAATATTACAGTATAAGGGAGCCTTTCTCAATCATCTAAACCTACTAAAGAATTTCATCTATCTATTTATAACAAAAGGGAGGCAATAGTTGGAGGTATGATTTGGCCTCGTTCCCATGAAAATCTCTAAGAATTTATTTCATCCAACAATTTGACTAACAACCTATGCTATAAAATAGGAAAGTGTCGGTGACTAATCCAACCAATCTTCAAATTAACTTGATCCCTCTTTAATACGCAACTTCTTGATTTCTATGTGTCCTTCAAGAGCATGTGGCTATCATCATACTGACAGTTGTTGCTTCTGTAGTTCTCTCCATCATCATCTATCCAAAAATTTGTTATCTTGACCCTCCTAGATTCCTGGAGTCTGTTGGTAGCCTCTTTGGGTAGCACTCTAAGTAGCACACTTTGTAGTGCTTTCACCAAATTTTGTAAGATTCTATAACACACTTCAAAACTAGACTGGTAGGAAAGGTAGCACCAAACCTTCCTATCCCCTGTGAAAACATTGGTCTCTCTGAGATTTTAGGTAGTAGATTTCTGTAGCGCCACTCTGGTGCGCCTCTGTGCAAATTCCATCACTACCATAAATTCGATAACGAATTTAGGTAGCGGCCAATGTGTGTCTCTGTGAAGATTTTAGGTAGTGCCATCAAAAACGCAGCACCTCCAGCTTGGACATGTGCAAAGAAAGTAGAAACCTTGAGTAGTATCAGCACCATTATCTTTAGGTGATTTGGAAGCACTGTAGGTAGCACACTAGTGGAACACCAAAAATAAACTATTCTGTAGCGCCATAGCGCTACTAAATGTTTGCACTCTTCCTGCTGAAGGAGTTAGATCTTCACAAAAATCCCAAAACTCTGAACAATAAGCACTTATAATCCTATATAGGTGGTAGCGGTAATTTTTCAACAAAATTTTATCCTCACAAAAAGGAACCATCTTCAAAAATGGGGATCACCTATCACCAGCTACTTCGTTACCCTAAAATTTAACCTGATGCTCCTTCTTGTAGAAGGAGGATCCTCCTTTGGCACAACAGGATTCTTCCTTTTAGCATTGACAGGATTCTTCAGTGGACCTATGCTCTCCTTGGCTGCTGGTGTCTCCTTTTCAATTGCAGCTTCAACCAATACCTGCAAGTTTCTTTGAGCCACTTCATCTTGAAAATTTTGTAACTCTACTTTGACCTTCCTGTTCTGAGACTAAAATCCTTTGTTCTGCCTACAAATGTTTTTGAGTTGCCTATGGAGAGGATGGGCCTTTCTTTCTACAAACCTTGCCAGGTCAAGGGTGTGACTGTAGCCATCCATGAGTTCTTTCATCTTAACTATGTCAAGCATGGCTTCTTCTTTCAACTGAGCCACCTCCTTCCTATCATCCCTAAGTTGTATGATTAGTATTTTGAATGTCTGACTGTCGAGTGGAGTAGTGATATGAACAGTCTCAACAAGATTTTTAATTATCTCCTCCTCCTACTTCATAGGAATTTCCTTGTCTGTCTCATCAGGCTTCTTAATAACTTTGCCTTTATCTTTCTTCTTTTGCACAGGGGTATCTTCTTTCCTCTCCACAGGATTTTCAATGCCTTTACCCTTCTTCTTTTTTAGGATAGAGGCTTTTGGTAGGGATTGTTCTTCAAAAACCTCTTTAGGAACCAATGATATTGTGAAAGGTTTCCTGACCTTGGTACTCGATACTGGAGGAGAAGAGGAGAAGTGTAGCTTCTTCCCTTTCTTTGCTGCAGTTTTAGTAGTAGAAGGAACTTCCTTTAACTCTGGTGGAGGAGGAGGTGAAAAATATCTTTGTGGGGAATGACAATCTTCCTCCTCAATTCCTGTGACCTCCTTGATGACCTCTAAAACTTGAACAGGAACTCTGCCCTTTCTCTTCTTGTTGGTACTTTCTTTAGCAACACTGGTGGATGATAAAGGGATTGCATTATGTGATTGAAGAGTGATTGTTATATCCAACTTGAAGTGGGAAGCAACAACAAAATGTTCCCATGAGATATCTTTATTACCCAGTTCTTTAGAGACTAGCATTCTAATCAATCCAGAGTGGAAGATGCTAGTATCCACATCCTTATACTTGGATTGAATCCTGTCTGACATCTTACCTATGCTCTACAATAAATAGTAGGGAATATTCATTTCAATTTTACCAGTAAAATGCAGTAGAAGCCTTATATGGTACTGGTACAATGTGTTAAACCTCCCTTCACATGTAAAGTATCTCTGAATGATCCTCAATATCTTGTCAAACTACTCAATCAGTTGATTCCTTGGCACACCTTTAGACAAATCACTAGCTTGGTGTTCAAAGCCATGGATTTAGACAAATCTTTGGCATAGGTTGTGTTCAAAGCCATGGATTTAAACCATTTCTCCCCTATGATAGGGATTCCTGTTACAACTGAAATAGAGACCTCAGTCACCTCAAATTATAAATCCCCTACCTTGGTCCTCCTGCCATCAAAATGTAAGGCAAACTGCCTTGTCACCTTAGGATGGCCTCTTTGCATATTCTAGTAGAAAGAGAGGCATCCCACTCTTTGAAAAACTTCTCTTTCCACGAATCTATCTCAAAAAGATGTATATCCACAGGTTCAGTTCTAACTACCTTGCCCCCCTTGCGTGACTTCTTCATATGATAGGTCTCCATAACTTAGGATGAGAGATTCTTATGGGTATGGAGTAGTAATGACCAGGAGGATCTAAAGTCGAGCTTCAAATGGACAAAGCTGCACTTTTACAAGAACTTCCCCTTAAACAAAATTGATTGCTTTGGCTGTGGAAATACCTCCCCTAGATTTGTGTAGGTATTGAACACTTCGACAATGAGATGGTACTGTGTAATTAGCCTTTTGGAACTGGGTAGAAAATGCTCGACTCAAATGTCAAAGGGAGCAGGGGAGACACAATGTGGTTAAGAAACACCTTTAGGTAGCACAATGCATATGCAGAGGCTAGAACTATTTAGATGTTGAGAGCTCGGTAGCTATGGTGGGCGGATGTATTAGAATTTGACATACAAATAGTGAAGTTTATAGGTTTGAAATGAGAGGATAAAATGATAGAATGGTGTGAAGAAAGGTCTCCATCAACTATGCAAGCCCGATAACCCAAAACTTTGAGCGCTCACTCTCTTTGAAAATTTATTTGCAGAGGAGGAAACACGGGATACCTGTCAAAAAAACATGTGTTTGAAGCCTCAGCGAGATTTCAGGACAAATTCACAAATGTCACGACCTTTGAATCTACCTCAGCATCGGATCTGGCAACACTATTGTCGACTGGTCAGAACTGAGAGTATGTGCAGCATAACCATATCGAGTTTTTCAAAATTGCAAACTGTTATTAGAGATCATAAATACGAGATCTTGAAGGCATATTTTTAACCCACTCTTGGCACTGAAAACAAGGAAAATGACATCAGCGTTGTAATCATAACTCAAGGTGGAAAATGATGAACGAGAAAGGCACTACGGAAACTCTTGATTAGTGGGCAGAGCTCCATTTCAAAAACTGATTGGACAGGTAAGCAAAGGACAACAAGGCATGGCTACGAGGGCATGAGTGAGGAAAATGGTTTGTCAAATCAATCTAGTCATGGAGAGGATCGATCCTAGTGACAAATCATAAGGGGGGATCAAATTTAAATCATGAACAAAAACGGTCCTATGTCCAAATTCACGTGAGGATCAAAACATAAGTCATGACTCAACATTTTATTTATCAAGGGGGTCCTAACAAACATAATTTTAAAAGGGTTGAAATTTAAAAAATTAAAAACCAAGGCTTAGGAAAAGATGGAAACAAACTAAAAGACCCAAGGAAACTTAGTGTGATAACACATACCTTGCACACCAAGTTGGGTATCAAAGACTCTGAGTGGCATATGGTTCTGAAATACTATGGAGCTTTGCATAGGTACATCCAAAACGAAATGTCTTTCCTAAACATATCATCATTGGGAGTTTCCGATCGATATGCTGTCAAAATCAAGCAGAAATTTAGGCACCAGAACAAATGGGAATTTGGGTCTGCAAATCTGCCACAACCAAAGCATGGTAAAGATGACCCTAACCAACAACCTATAGACAACCAGTCCAAGAAACATGACAAAAAGGGTAAAGGGAAGATGAATAATGACACTGGGAAGTTGTGTGACTTCCACAAAAGTTGTTGGCACAACATCAATGAATGTCTCTCGAAACAGTCATTGGTGGTCGAGGTCAAAGACACGGAGCTGAACCCTTATTCAAAATCTGATCCAGAAATATTGAAAATAGACAAATCATTGACGTAGACTCCATTGTTACTATCACGACCACAACAATTCAACCAAAAGAATCAGTAGATCCTTAAGAGGGGGAGCACCTCTTCCATTCATAGATGTGGGTGAAAGGGACCTCGTTGCATTTCATTGTTGATAATGGTAGCCAAAAGAACCTCATCTCAGCTAAGGCCGTTGAACAGTTGGGGTTGTTGACAACACGAAACCCCCATCCACACAACATCAGATGGCTACACCAAGGATGAGATCCATGTGTCAGCCAATAGTGTTGCATGTCCTATGGAATCCAACCCTTCAAGGATGAGGTAGTGTGTGATGTTTCCCCTCTTGACGTCTGTGATGTTGTTTTGGGACAACCATATATGTGGATACATCATGTTTTCTATGAGTCTAGACCACATATTCTCATTATTACTTTGGGATGTGATCTCTATAGGATACCAGAGGTAGTTCCGACTACTGCTCCACCAAAATAGTGTCACAAGGTAATCTCTCATACTGCAAAATTCATCCTCTTAACAATATTTTAAAAGGATGCACAAAATACCACTGCAACCTAAACACCTTCTATCCAGCAAAAAATAGACTGTTTCTTCACCTACAATGGTGCCTCCACAATGCCTCGTCAAAACCAGAGACAACAGATTCATGGAGCATATTCAACTCTACAGACAACAGGCGTGTGACAGTATTCCATAGACCAAGAAACAAAAATTGTCCAACAAAGCACACAACTCACCAAGATTCATATTCAAAAAATGCTTTCCCGTCTTCCCTGGGTACTCAATGCAATGGAGACCATTGCTTCATAAGGGGGGAGGATTGATACAAGTGGATATTGGTGGCCACCCACCTGTTTCAATTGACTCGTCTTGTCATTTTTTAGTTCAACACGTTCTTTTGTACTTCTTTGTAATTGCGAGATTTACACTTCTGTGGCTTTTTGAAGCCCTACACATCTTCCAGGAGGGTATTGGTGGCCTCCCACCTAGTCCAACTAGCTTATTTGTATGTTTTCATGTTAGCACATCTTGTTGTACTTCCAGGGCCATTTTGGGGCCCTAAACAATGTTATTTTGGCTCACCATAGTTAAACTGTAGATGGAGTCAAATTTTGACAGAAGAATGCATAGTTCTCAAAAAGACCTTTCCACTGGGCTATCACGCACCTAAAATGGATATAGTATGCAAAATTTATGACCTTGGGAAGTTAATGTACTAACTTACCCAAACGGGGCCCACATGACTTTTGGTGTTTCATCTCCTAAGGTTAGGTTTTTGGATGTCTAGGGTTTTTTCATTCATGGTTATCATAAAAAGTACATCAGAGCCTCATTTTAATCATATTCTAGCAAATGAGCGTAGTCGTCACATCTCTTTTAAGAGATAAAGTTGCCACCACTCTAGCAAGTCTTGTACTCTATATTTTTACAGTCTCTTTACAATTATTTCATTAATAGAAATCAAGTATTGTTGTATTTCTATGTTTCTGACAATTTTCATGAGTGTTTCATTGTAATATCTCTACTTTCATTTCATTCCAAAAATAATTTGGATCACAAAAGGCCTTACATTCTAATTAAACCATGCTTGTTGAATGCAGTTCACATTTCATGACTTTCAAGTAAACAATCGTCATCTCTTCCAAAATACTTAGCTCGCTAACTTATATTCCCATTTTATTGAGTGTAGGTACCACCAAATAGGTACATGTGAGATCTATCTTCCTCAACTGAGGATCAAGATATACTAGGAGAGGTTGAAAGTGAGATGTATCATACTAGATCTAACATTTCTAGATCAACTAGCATTGAAAAGGTAAAGAGAAGATTTTGTAGACGCATGAAATTTGTTATTTCTGAAGGAGGGTCATATGATTATGATAATGAGAGCATAGGTGACATTGAGTTTCCCTTGAGGTATAAACATCTAGTGCAACCATGGGTACCTAAGGAGCTACGTCAATTGGACACAAATTTCTTCATTAATGGGAGGATGTATCTCATTACTCCATCGTCCTTACATGGATTGGGGACATTTTCTATGGATGGCATAAAGGTCAAATATGGCATTGTAACTGAATTGATGGAGTATGTCACACCATGCTACAAATACAATCACTAGTTGATGTTGGTTCGATATACGCGAAGTATGCAGAGATACGGAGTTGCTACAAATTATATACAACTAATAGACAAAAATAAAAACAAAGGGGAGGATTTGTATATTGATGGAAGGCCAAAAGCTTCTAGAAACATTGTAGGCTTTACAAATAGTACACAACTAGGGACAACAATTAAGCAACCGAATTGCATACTTGAGGGGCGTGAAGGGAATCGTATATTCGTATGTGTAACAAAATAAATAGTTGCAGGTGAAGAGTTGTTGATCGATTACAATTTGAATCAAATAGATGGAGGGGATGCTACTATGGGGGTAAATATATTATATACAATTTAACTCAACCTTTGATTAGTTGCTCTTATTATTTATTTATTTTCATTAATTATCTTATATAACATTTAATTGAACCATTTGAGTTAATTGTCTTGCTTCTTGTATTGTTCCAGATTGATCATCCCCAGATGCCTGCATGGTCTAGAGGAAGCTCTGAACAGGTAAACTTCAATGTAATAAAAAAAAATATTATTATATAATAGTTGTTAATATGATTACAATATCTATTTTTTTTATTTTACAATTATTTTCATAAATTTTATTGATTGATTTATTGTGTCAAGGTGACCGTGGAAAGTCACTTTCAAATACATTCGTCCAGGGTGACCGTGGAAAGTCACCTACAACTACATCCGTCCAGGGTGAATGTGGAAAGTCACTCGTTGTGCCGCATCAGGTAAATGTTAATAGTAACTAAATATGATTACAATAACTAAATTTCTTTAATGTTAAAATTAATTTCCTTAATTTTATTGTTTGATATTTGTAGTCCACACTCAATGTGGATGATGAGGTGATTGACA
>JASDQU010101664.1:21092-53341 GCA_032191745.1 Picea mariana
TAATATATATATATTAATTATAATTATATAAGTTTTTTTATTATAATTATATAAAAGTAAAAATTAATATATATATATATAAAATCAAGTTTGGTGAGTTAGTTATAATGATTAAATAATATGAATTATAAGTAAAAGGTTGTAGGTGAAGTCCTTAAATTGATTACCTTTCTCAATATTATATTAAGATATCATATTACGTACGTTGTTTAGTAGATTTTTTTTAGTTATAAATAAAATATTTTATATTTAATTTAGAAATTATTTATTTTCATAATAATATTTAAAAATTTGTATTATAATAAATATTTATTTGGGTTGTATGCTTTTATTTTTTTTTATAGTTGTTGTATAATCATATGAATTTTATTTGTTTGGGATGATGGATGAAGTGTTTACTTGAAATCTTGGACGTTTCAAAACACTCTATAAATATTCATTTCTATATTTTATATTTTTTATTATTAATAATAAAAAAAATACAAATTAAATATTTTACATTTAATTTAAAAGATTTATTGTTATAGTAAGACTTAAATATATTATGATATAAATTCTTATCATATTTAATAATATAATTGATTAATAGATTTTTATTGTGGTTACTCAAAGGGTTAGAATCTCTGTAATACCCATGTTTCCCCTAGGTTGTAATTAATCATGAATTATGATCACCATTCTTTTTATCTATGGTATGGGAACAATGTAAATGTATTATTTTTTAGATTGTCAATATATGATTGTGGGGGTGAATCCTTGAAGTATTGGCCATGATATCACTAGAGGAAAGAGTGAGGAAACAATAGAGGGGGTTCGCTATGTCAAAATGATCAAAATTCTCCTTGCTGAAATAATAGGCCTCATCCAGATCTCAAGGAAAAATTAGCTAATGAAAGAAATACTAGTGGTTGAACAATCAACTACTCCCATGAATGGAAGCATGGAGGGTTTGGCCGAGGAGACAGAAAACTGTCAGCCCGAAGTACCACAGAGTGCAGTTTTCCTGCAGGCCCAGGCTGACCCGAGTTTCTTCTGACATAAGTAACATGATAGGTCCAGAACCTTCGTGGGGAGGAAAAAGGGGTGCAAGAATACACAAAAAGGTAGAGAAGAAGGAGACATATTGGGGAGAGGGGAATGCACGACCTGGATAAGTAGAGAGAAAGAGGAGCGTGTGAGGTTCTCGAGTGGAGAAGAAGAAAAAAAGGATTAAAGTTGTTCTAGTTAAAAGGAAAGAACAAGAGAAAGGATCTAGGAGAATTTGCATAAAACAAGACCTGAGTAGAAGGTCAGGAGCTTGATGTTGAGGGAGCATCTGATAAACCTCACAGAGGTTGTGACAGAAAAAGAACCTCTGAGAAACTGCAAAGGTTCCCTAGTGATATCATGCCTTGGCATGAGGGTGTCTAGAGTGCTAAAAATGAATTCCTCTGAGCCTATGGTTGGGTGGAAAGCAGAACACCCACAGTCAGTTGGTCAGTGATTGACTGTAATAGATAAGTATGTCGTTCACCCTATGCACTTGTATTGAAATGCATTATTTGAATGTCTGAGTTTCCTTATCTCTGAGTTAATTGGGTAATGTTATTGTATCTATTTTCAAAGTTTATGTGTCTGTGTGTGTATTTCATGGTTGAATGAATGAACCTTTGATGTTCTATAAATTTCAATTGTTTCTCTTTTGAAATCCTGGTGCAAGGAGTGCACAGTGGCAATGCAAGGAGTGTAATGGAATAATCATTTTTAGANGTTGGGTGGAAAGCAGAACACCCACAGTCAGTTGGTCAGTGATTGACTGTAATAGATAAGTATGTCGTTCACCCTATGCACTTGTATTAAAATGCATTATTTGAATGTCTGAGTTTCCTTATCTCTGAGTTAATTGGGTAATGTTATTGTATCTATTTTCAGAGTTTATGTGTCTGTGTGTGTATTTCATGGTTGAATGAATGAACCTTTGATGTTCTATAAATTTCAATTGTTTCTCTTTTGAAATCCTGGTGCAAGGAGTGCACAGTGGCAATGCAAGGAGTGTAATGGAATAATCATTTTTAGATTCGATTGCTCAAGAGAGATAGCATGAAATTTTGTAGAGTGAGTGGAAGGAGTGCACATATGCTCGCCTGAGTATAAAAGCTTGAAGGAGAGACCTGTGCAAAGTGTGCACATGGCCAACACTTAGTGAAGTGTTGAAAGGATCTCAAGGTGAGCGAGCGCAAGGAGTGTGCAGGAGATTTTTCTAGGTCTCAAGTTCAGGAGAAAGAGCACAAAGCATGCGCCAGAACCTAAGTCCTTTAAAGATTATGAAAATAGGAATGATAGTGAGATTTATTGCTCGAAAGGGAGGATTTCTTTGTCTGGAGGGTGAGCAGACAAGATCTGTTCTAGAGGATCCAAAATATTTCACGACTCTTGGATTTGGAGAAGAAGTGCAAGTGTTAACCCCTCAAAGTCCTTTAGACTTTGCGATTTCAGAGAGTTTTGTGTGTTCGTCGTAAAGGAGGCAAATTCTTCGAAGTCCTGGAGCCCGAAGTTAATCTGGGTCATTGGTAGTAGAGGGACGTGTGTTCACATATCAATGGTTATCCGGGAGTCCGGTTATCCAGCAAAATTGAAGTATGATCACAAGAGCATGCAAGTTTCCCAAAGCTTTGAAGGCCAAAGAAAATCTTGGTTGTTGGTGCCACAAGTGCATGTGGTGACAGATCGATCGTGGTTCGTAGTTCGACGCTCCGGAAGATATGAGGTGTGTTGCGTTTTGGAGTAGATATTGACTTCCCATTGTTGAGGACACACAGACCGATGATTCGAGGATGCTTCGGGATCCCTACTGACCGTTGGATATAGACCATGATCATCCTGACGCTGACCACTCTGGGATCAGAGAGGAATTTACATAGCAGATTCCCCAAAGGTCGAAGTTGTGAAAGAATGAAGGTTGTATATCTATGGATCTATGTGGACACATCTCGACCGTCGGATATTAGGAGCATTGGAAGGATGTCAAAATGGAGTGATGTGGAATGCTGAAATCACCTAGGGTGACGTGGAACCTTGTTCGACTTGCCAAGTGTCACCCTGATTCATGCTCTTCACAGATCCTATGTGCCCATTAGAACATGACATGTGTCGCCCATTGATGGGGCCATGTGTCCTTGCCTTGCCACATGTCACCCCCCTAGCACATACTCGCTTGGCATAATAACAGGTGGAGTACTCGAGACCTACCTATCCTTGCCTCAACATTTAATGTGCCAACAGTCATAAGGGTGGATCCTTTGGGAGTCTTTGGCTTCGAACTCTGGAGGTTTGGGGTGTAGTATCTTAGGTAAACCGAAAGGGATGAAGGCCAAAGCTACGTGGAAATATTTATGGATCCTTCGGGAGTTTGGGATTTCGGGACTCCAGAGGATATGCACGTAGAAATATAAAGGGGTGCTCAATGCCAAATTTTCATAACCATATACATTAAATGAGGATGAAGCCTCGTCGGTGGATTTAACGGTGGATGGATTTCCACCATAGATGTAGGAGTGCTAGGAAGCTTTGGTACTTCGGGGAACCTTGGGATAGTATGAATGAGATGGACCCATGGGGGCACCGACCAATGATGCTCGCACAACTTGATAAGGGCATAACTCTCAATCCAGAGCTTGGATTTGAGCATGGTAACGGTGGTTGGAAATATCTTGATGAGCAGAAAGTGGTGGAGATCTTGAGAAGAGGATTCAAGATGATTAATGAAAGTGGAATTTTGATGCCCCATCCCTAAAAAGGGTACTTACGGGTTGGGTGTGTTACAAATTGGTATCAGAGTGGGCAACAACACTTTTCCTGCTTGGGCTCATGAAAGATTCAAGTGATTATTTTTATTTCTTAGAAAACTTTATGGGAGAGGGAACCCTTCCCTACCCTACCTGGCATAGCATGATCCAAACATAGGCTTGGATGGGCTGAAGAATAGTAATAGGACTCTTTTACCAAGGCTAAGATGATTTTGTTGAGAGTATTACCATTGTATGGAAATTATCTGCATAAGTTCCTAGAGGAGAAGGATGCAAATTAAAATTTAGTTGGGATTTTACCCAATGAGATTGAGTCAAGCTAGATTGTGGAAAAGGAAGCATATCATTTGTTTTGGAGAAATGATATCCAACCCTACAAAAGTGGGATTATGCTGAGGGGAATTAATAATAAAAATTGGATACAAATGGCATAAGACTTTTTTAGGGAGTACTTGAGTCCATAAGGAAAATGGACTCGATAGGTGGCAAGAATTGCCAAAAAAGTAGGCTTATGAAGCCTCTGTTAATTAAAAAGTGTTAATTAGATGGAGGATTTGGAATTGGGAGAACAATCCTCCATGTCTAGAGGCCTCAATGGAGTAGCTGAGATAACCCTACTTGACCTGTTATAATTGAAATAATTCTTTCCAGTGTAATCCCTCTTTGCAAAATAAAGGAAGTCATGAGGACTGAGAATGAACCTCATACAAGAAGTGAAATGACATGAGAAAGTTCTAAATATCATGGTTGTGCTAGGGAAGTGTGTACCCCTATTATCTAAGGGTAGTTCTATGCATGGGAATGAAATGAATGGTAGTTTTGTTGTCAAGATAAGAGGTGAAATGATTATGCCTTTGAGGATCGCATGAGAATGATTGTGAACAATCATGAATTGAATGATTTTAAAGTAAAGATGCATTTTTATATTCCTTATATAAATATTTGGTACACATCTGAAGCTAACTCAAGGATGATGCCATCACATATAGTGAAGGATATGCAATAAGGAAGTTCCATGCTGAAGGAGTTCCTTGTGGAGTAACTATGTGAAAACTCTGTCATGAGAACAAAGTCACAATCTTAATGACTATTGAGAATTAAGCAGTGAGATACAAGCCTATTTATATAAGAATCCTGGATTACATTTTAAAACAAAATGTATGGGTGGAAGACTAAAAAATCAATGTTGACCATTATGATAACCAAATGGTAATGTGAAAAATGCGCAGGCTCATAATTCATTGTGAACAAAAGGTTTTTTGTTGTAGCATGTTGATTTACCAAGAAGGTTTAGGTGAACCTAACCAATATTGCTCAAGAAACAGAGCATGAATATCATAATAAGAAGTATATTTCATAAGAAAAGAAGGAGAAAAGGAGGAACACTTTTCTCACCCTAAGAACTATGAATTTTTTAACAGAGCTATAATCTTTAGAAGAGCAACAGTGGAAACAAGTACAGTTGGAAAAAGGAAAATAAATAAATAAGTTTGAATGAATAGGCTTGGTTAAGCTGTGATAAGTAAAGATAGTGAGACCTTGGAAAATAACTCAGTTGGACTGAAAGTCCAAGGCTGTGTGGAAGGGTTTGGATGAGGGAGAAGTTCATTGACCCCTGCCTTGTTGTTATTATATTTCTCTGGTACAAGAGATTGATTTACTAATGCAAGAAAGTGTTTTTGCATAAGGATGTTGATGGTTGTATGATCATGGAATACAACTAAAAATTTGGTTGGGATTGCACTAGCTAACACATTAAGGAGTAATGGGGTAGAATGCATAGATATATGTTGGGGAATATATGAAAATATTTTATTGATTTGAATTCTATGATACAAGAATTTTTATTTTACATGACGACTAATATATTTCTGATGTATGTCACATGTAGAAATAATTTGGAGTTGTTGAAAAAGAAAGTTGTCAATGATGGACAACCTCAAGTAGAGGACGACTATGAGAAGGTTGTTGTTAAAATATTGTTTAAAGGACTTTAA
The DNA here is from genome assembly GCA_032191745.1 of Picea mariana. NCBI lineage: Eukaryota > Viridiplantae > Streptophyta > Pinopsida > Pinales > Pinaceae > Picea > Picea mariana. The sequence goes on from JASDQU010101664.1 coordinate 26,875, forward strand.
AATCCCCCATAAAACACCACTGATGAGGTAATATGAGAGAGGGTGCTAGAAGCCACATCATGTATCAAAATGTTCATACCTATGTGGCATAAGGTATGAAGGAATTTGGTAAGAATCCATTCTGAAAAGATTTCATTATCTTAAAGATGTGAAGTAATTTTGAGTGGTAGTTGTATGCTATTTCCACCCAAGCAAGGTAAGATTCAGGAGAGAAGAATATGAACAATAGAGAAAGGAAGTTTAAGCTAGTCAAGGATGAGTTATAATCGTTGCAATAGAATGCATGAGTAAGGAGTACCATGGGTACAATGACCAACCTTGGGAGATTGGGGATAAAGGTGTTCATAGTTAGCACATTGCATGGAATGCATTGAGGAAATGCATGTTTGCATAGGAGGGTAGACAATGTATAGCTCATTACGGAGGGAGGACCTTCCAATACTCTACTTTCATTGTAGAGGTGTTAAAGAAAAGAGGATTTTGGGTGGCCATGAGTGTTGACACCCTGGTTACTGATGAAGGAAGAATTCTTAGGTACACCCAAGAGAAAATTTTAGTTTCATATGTATTGATTTGGAATCATGACCATCCTATAGTGGGAAGCATAGTCCTGTTTTCAGAATGAATGAGAATGACTAAACCTATGGTGAAGAGGTTGGTTGAGCTCCAACACACCATGGAAAGGTGCTTTTCATAATTATGGTGAACTTGAACCCAATGTAAGGGTACATTGGGTATGGATGTGGCCATAAATATTGGCACACCGATTAAATTCAACTGATATTTGAGTTACATTTGGAAAATTTGGTATTTTGATAGGATGTATACGTAAATAATGATATTTCCTTTTTCTTTGTACCCTTGAATGGATGGAAATGACTTGGACTGTTAGTATACATTCTGTTGAAAATAAAATGTGCATGAAAACTAACAATTTGTTTGGCTGAGGAATGTTTAAATTGCAGGAAGAGAAGGGTCTTGGATATGGAAGTGTTGTAAGCCCATAAGGAAGACCAATTGCATGTTGAACTAAAATGATATGGGAAGAAATGTACCTTACTTGTGAATCTGGTTCCTGTGCGGAACATATCTAAAAATAAAAAATTGGAAATATGTGGGTGACAGATTTGCAAGAAAAATCTGAACTTGAAATTGATGATAATATCCCATAATTTCTATATATTGGTGATACAGCTGAGACGAAAAATATCTGTCTAGGAAGGGAAGGTGAAGGTTGTCAATTTGGAAAGCATCAAAGCATGGAAAAGGCTATTGTTGAGACACGATATCCTTGTGGTAAGCCATGATCACCCTAGAATATGTTGGTTGTGTAAATACAAGCGAGAGGGACACCTTGGCAGAGCATGTCTGAGGGATGCCTCGACTGTAAGGATCAATGGACTATTTAGAACTCTTTCTGTGTGAGAAATTCTTGGAAAGGTAAGATGGATCGCCCGAGGGATTGTATAACAGAGAAGGGTATGCCTGAGCCTTGGCTTGGAGGGTGAGTGACTGCAAGGAAGAGGAGACTTTGATGATTATTATAAACTATTGTTTGGGATCATTCACAAAATGGGTATGTCAAGGAAAAACAGTGAGCCAAGATAACAAGACAACCATGTGGATGTGAATCCATGAACTGCACAAATAAGTATTATGTTAGATTTGAAATTTTCCTCTTGAATTTTTCACAACAATAAAATGTTTCCGTGTGAAATTGTGATTAATATGATTTTTTTCCAATATTATTGAAGGCAGGTGACGAAGGCCAAGATTCTGGAAAGGACCCGACCAAGAAAGAGGAACAATATTTCTAAAGTAGTTGAATGACAAAGGCATGACAGGTGTTACTGAGAGAGAACACCGAGGACAATGTTCCTTTTTAAGGGGGAGGGGATTATACTACCCTTGTTTCCACCATCTTTTAATTAATCATTAGTTATGATCACCATGCTATGAGATGGGAAAAATGTAAATGTATTATTATTTATATTGCCAATAACTGACTGTGGGGGGTGAAGCCTTGAAGTACTGGCCATGATATCACTAGAGGAAAGAGTGAGGAAACAGTAGAGAGGGTTCACTATGTCAAAATGACCCAAATTATCTTTGATAAAATAATAAGCCTCATCTGGATCCCAATGGAAAATAAGTTAATGAAAGAAAGAGTAGTGGCTGAATAATAAACTAGTGGTTCTAGTTAAAAGGAAAGAACAAGAGAAAGCATCTTAGATAATTTACATAAAAAAAGACCTGAGAAGAAGGTCATGAGCTTGATGCTAAGGGGGCATTTCATAAACCTCACAAAGGTTTTGATAGAGAAAGAACCTCTGAGAGACTCCAAAGGTTCCCTAGTGATATCATGGCTTGGCATGGGAGTGGCCAGAGTGCTAAGAATGAATGCCTATGAGCCTATGGTTGTGTGGAAAGGAGAACACCCACAGTCAGTTGGTCAGTGATCGACTGTAATAGTTAAGTATTTCATTTACCCTATGCTCTTGGATTAAAATGCATGATTTGAATGTCTGAGTTTTCTTATCTCTGAGTTAATTGGGTAATTGATGCAGGAGCATCGCTCACTCATCAAACGAGCCAGCACATCGAGCAGAAAAGACAGCTGGATAGCGCCTACAAATTTTGAAATGCTTTGGAAGTTGTTGTGTCGCTTTTTGATGAAGTCATTCATAAATAAGCGCACTTGTATTGTAAAGGGGACCTTGAGCCTTTAATCTCTCGTCCTTAGTAGATAGGAAGGCATTTAATAGATTTAATGTTGTTAGATAGGAATTAATTGTAGAATTGATAGTTGTAGAATTCGAGAGGGAAACGGGATATAGACACCCTCCTTTGTACATTGTAACATTAGTATGGAGAGCATTCAGCAGAGAAGAGAGCAAGCAGAGAACTTGTGGAGAACACCCATGTACAGATTGAATTAATAGAAGAGACTCTTTGATTCAATTTCATGACTGGTGTTGTGTCTCTGTGTATGTTATTTATGTGCTCATGAATGTTTGTTTCCTTATTATGATTTTCTTTTGAATATGTTGTGCATGTGATTTCAGAGGTTTAAACCTGAAGTCTGAGAGAGAAGAGAATAAGTTTCAATTGTTTCTCTGTCTGAGCCAGGAGATTCCTGCATAGAGTGCAGTTGAAATCATCCGCATAGAGTGCGTTGATGAGGCTAGATAGTTAAACTCTTATTCTCATTCTCCCGGAAGTTTATTTGGGTTGGTAAGGTCGTGCAGGAGAAGTGCAGGCTGAATTTGAAGTCTCAGTTGTGAATCTGAGCAGGGAGCTAAGGACTGCTGTTGCAGGAAGTGCAAAGAGCCTGAAGGATTCAACACTTTGAGAAGTGGTTGGACGCCGAGCGCAAGGAGTGTGCCTACGTTCCTTTTGAAGGAGCCGGAGAAATTAAGCTCAAGAGGAATAGTTCCTTTGTGATATCGTTGAAGCGAGCACAGAGGGTTTTACCTTGACGAAGGCGCGGGTGGAAGTCTTAACCGCATATTCAGAGAACGAGTCACCGTAGAGGCACTTGGTCATTTCAAAGAAATCCTTCAAGGAGAAGGAACCAACGGTCAGGATTCGCAGGATAGATCGGTGAAATCCCGTTGATCGTCAGATCTGGGAGAAGTGGTGAGGGATTTAACCCTTAAGCGCAGGAAGAACCAAGAGCCATCAAAATTCAGCATATCGGGTTTCTCGGAGGTGAGGGTTTCATAGCTGTTGAAATTGCGATTAGCGATTTCCCGATTTAATCGGAGCCGTTGATTGCCACGGGACAGGTGGCACGAGATCCCCAAAGAGCCAGGGTTCGGCACTTCAGAACTTTTGGTATCGAAAGAATCATGGAGAATTCGTGAAACCCCGAAATGCGACGGCTCCCACAGTGATAGTGTGTGGTATTGATAGGTGGCATCGCTTATCGGGGTTCAGGACTTGGGAGGTCTTGTGAAACGGTGCCGCAGAAATCGTGAATTCCCGATCGACGATTTCCCTATCACTACAAGTGTGTGGGGACCAAGCGTCAACGATGAGGATAGGTGTCATCGGAGAATCGGCACATCGGGACTTGGAGGTTGAAGTTCCAAGTCGTTGACATCGCGAGTAGCGATTTCCTGATAGGGAGAACTCCGATAGAAGGGGAGGAAGTCAGCAATTGACCCACGTCGGGATTCGGGGAATCGTGAGACAAAAGGTTGTGACACAGAATCCGTGAAATCGCGAAGTCCGATTTCCCGATTTGGAAGGGAGATCAATGAAGAGTTGCTGTGGGTGAAGAATTCCCGATAGGGAATTAGAAGAGCATTCAAGCTCTTCAGGCCAAAGTTAGAGGAGGTCCTGGTGAGAGAGATCATTTCCCGAGGAGTGGGGAGGGTTGCGTCAGGGTGGTATCAGAGCAGGTATATCTTTGCTTTCTGTAGCAGAGACAGAGATTCATCATGCCGCCGAGAAGAGAAAGGCAGTCGTCTGATCGAGAGGACAGGGATGCACGAAGAAGAGGTAGGCCAGCAGGAAATCCAGAAATAGAGCGCCAGATGAGAGATCTCCGAGCAAGACTCGAGGAGATGGAGACAGCGCAGAGATGCGGAGTTGGCGCTGGAGAGTTCAGTGATTCCGAGGTGGAAGAGGAAGCTGGACACAAAGAAGAGGTCACATCAGAGGATGCATCGACTGAGCGGTTGATCAAGGCCATTGCCAGGATGAGTTCCAAGACCAAGATGGACATTCCAGTGTATGAAGGAAGCCTGGATGTAGAAGAGCTGTTGGACTGGATCAGAGCTCTTGATACCTACTTCGACTATGAAGATATCGAAGAGGATAAAAAGGTAAGGCATGCTGTTACCAAGTTGAAAGGACATGTAGCCTTATGGTGGGATGAGTTACAGGCAGATAGATGTTCCAAAGGGAAACAAAAAATCAAAAGCTGGGACAGGATGATCGCGAAGATGAAGGCGAAATTCATCCCTAGAGATTATCAGATCACTCTGTTCAGGCGAATGAAGAACCTGAGACAGAAGATGATGATGGTGAAGGAATACACCAAAGAATTTTACAGACTCAATATCAGAGCAGGTCATCCGGAGAGCGATGATGAGAAGGTGGCAAGATACCTGAATGGCCTAAGATATGACATTCAGGATGAGTTAAGCATGCTCACTATCAGAATAGTTGAGGATGCATACCAGATGGCTCTGAAAGCCGAAGAGAAGCTGAGCCGAAAGCAGGGACAGCGAGGGCGAGGCAGAAGTCAACCCCGAGGCAAGTTAGTTGTCCAAGAAAAACTCAAAAGCCCAAGGAGGAATGGAAGAAACCTCAGGGTAAGATGGAGAAAGGTGGATCCTCGCAGCGAGGACAGCAATATGTTGAGCCGAGAAGGCAACAGAATGATCAGCGAGGAGATTATGCTGATGCGAATATTCTTCCTCGTACCAGAGGTCGAGGTAGAGGGAGAGGAGGAGTCATCATGTGTTTTACATGTGGGAAGGATGGACACAAGGCCATTGATTGTCCAGACAGGAAATCGGACAGAGGAGAAACTCACATCAAAGAAGCGCAGAGGTGTGATGTTGAGGATGACGACAACGGAAGTGGGAAGTCACTGACAGTGCACAAATTTCTCTTGAAACCTGAGAAAGAGGTGGAGGACACAGCTCAGAGAACCAGATTGTTCAGGACCACATGCAAGACCAAGGGCTGGAAATGCAAGGTCATAGTGGACAGTGGAAGCATCGACAATCTCGTTTTGACCGAGATGGTGGAGAAACTGGAGCTGGAGACGACAGATCACCCGAGTCCATACAAAGTATCATGGCTGCAAAAAGGACATCAGGTGAGTGTCACTAAACAATGTTTAGTTGATTTCAAAATGGGTGAATATAAGGATAAAATCCTATGTGATGTCATTCCCATGGATGTCTGTCATGTATTATTGGGTAGACCATGGAAATATGATTGAAATGTGGTTCATGATGGGAGGATGAACACGTACACCTTAGAGAAGGATGGGGTGACCCATAAATTGCTTCTGATAAAGGATAAGAAAGTGAAGCCAGAAGTGATCAACACAATACTTCTCATGAGTGGGAAGGAGTTGCTTACAGAGATGGAGAAGAGAGAAGATCCATAATTCTTTGTGGTCAGGAAGTCGAGGATTGTCCTGACTAGCACAAGAGTGGACGACTTACCAGAAGAAATTCAGGAACTGTTGGGAGAGTTCACTGATATCATCGTGGACGAACTACCTCGTTCGTTGCCATCGATGTGGAGTGTGAGTCATCACATCGATCTCATACCCAGAGCTAGTTTGCCGAACAAGGTAGCGTACAGGTTGACACCTCAGGAGAATGAAGAAGTCAAAAGGCAGGTACAGGATCTACTAGACAAAGGACTGGTCAGAGAGAGCCTGAGTCCGTGTGTTGTTCCGACAGTACTAAGTCCGAAGAAGGATGGAGGCTGGAGGATGTGTACAGACTCCAGAGTGATTAATAAAATCACCATCAAGTACAGATTTCCACTGCCGAGAATGGATGATCTAATGGATTGCCTGAGTGGGGCAAATTATTTTTCAAAGATAGATCTGAAGAGCGGATATCACCAGATTCGCATGAGAGAGGGTGATGAATGGAAAACAACATTCAAAACAAACGAAGGTTTGTACGAATCGCTGGTCATGCCGTTTGGCTTGACAAATGCACCGAGCACATTCATGAGGCTGATGAATGAAGTCCTGAGGGAATTCATCTAAAAATTTGTAGTCATGTATCTGGATGATATATTGATCTATAGTAAGNTAATGGATTGCCTGAGTGGGGCAAATTATTTTTCAAAGATAGATCTGAAGAGCGGATATCACCAGATTCGCATGAGAGAGGGTGATGAATGGAAAACAACATTCAAAACAAACGAAGGTTTGTACGAATCGCTCGTCATGCCGTTTGGCTTGACAAATGCACCGAGCACATTCATGAGGCTGATGAATGAAGTCCTGAGGGAATTCATCTAAAAATTTGTAGTCATGTATCTGGATGATATATTGATCTATAGTAAGACGAAGCCTGAGCATTTGAAGCATTTGGCCATTGTAATGAGAAGACTGCAGCAGGAGAAGCTGTTAGTCAACATGAAGAAGTGTTCCTTCATGAAGACAGAACTCATTTATCTGGGTTTTGTTATTTCGGCTAATGAGTTAAAGATGGATCCTGAGAAGGTGGACGTGATCAAGAATTGGCCATCACCGAGATATGTTTTCAAGGTGAGAAGCTTCCATGGTTTGGCTAGTTTCTACAGGAAATCCATTCGGAATTTTAGTGGAATCAATGCAGCAATGATGGATACGGTGAAGAAGCATCATAAGACTTTTCACTGGACAGCAGAGGCTGAAAAGAGCTTCAAGCTGTTGAAGCAGAAGATCACAGAGCAACCAATTCTGGTGTTGCCTGATTTCAAGAAGACATTTCAGGTTAAATGTGATGCCAGTGGATATGCTATAGGAGTGGTCTTGAGTCAGGATGACAGGCCAGTTGCATATTACAGCGAGAAGCTGGATGACACGAAGCTGAAATACTCCACATGATAAAGAGTTTTATGCCATCATACAGGCATTAAAGAAGTGGAGGCATTACTTGATACCCAAGGAATTTGTATTGTACAGCGATAATCATGCATTGCAGTTTGTGAGTCAACAGGAGAAGTTGAACCAGAAGCATGCAAAATGGGTAGAGTATATGTAGAATTTCACATTTGTAATTAAACACATTTCAGGAACTGCTAACAAAGTGGCTGATGCTTTGAGCAGGAAATGTTTGTTGTTGCAGRAGTTCAGAGTCAAGACATTGGGTTTTGAAAATATGAAGGACATGTATGTAGGAGATGCAGACTTCAGAGAAGCATACGAAGTAGTTGAGAACCCAGTTCTCAGGGATCGRAGTCCATGGATAGATTATATAATCCAGGAGGGATTKCTATTTAGGGGCAATCAGTTATGTATTCCAAATTGCTCCATGAGGGAGAATTTGGTGAAAGAGAAGCACAGTGGAGGATTAGCAGGTCATTTTGGACATGACAAAACATTCCCRAAGCTGAGTGAATCATATTTTTGGCCGGGCATGCGAGCAGATGTCAAGAGGTATGTTGACAGGTGTTGAATTTGTCAACATTCGAAGGGCTGAAAACAGAATGACAGGTTTTATCAGCCATTGCCCATACCAGAGAGGCCATGGGAGGCAATCCGCATGGATTTTGTTCTGGGATTGCCGAGGACGCAGAGAGGGGTTGATTCCATATTTGTGGTGGTGGACAGGTTTTCAAAGATGGCACATTTTATCTCGTGTCGGAAAACTAGCGATGCGACCCACATCGCAAACTTGTTTTTCAAAGAGGTTGTTAGACTTCATAGATTGCCGAGAAGCATAGTCTCAGATAGGGATACCAAATTCATAGGTCATTTTTGGAGGACACTATGGAAAAATTTAGGAACAAACTTAGCATTTAGTTCAGCATATCATCTGCAGATGGATGGGTAGACGGAAGTGGTCAACCGAAGCTTGGAAGACTTGCTGAGAAGCTTGGTGAAAGAACACCACAGTAGTTGGGACCAGATCTTACCACAGGCAGAATTTGCGTACAACGATTCGGTGAATCAGAGTACAGGCAAAAGCCCATTCCAGATCATGTATGGGACACAATCAAGGGGAGTTTCTGAACTCAGGGAGTCAGAACAGGCTGCGACTAGCAGTTCTAGTGGGGAGGAATTCGCTAAGGCGATGGAGGAACTTCACAGTCAGGTGAAGCAGCGACTGATGAAATCAAATCAGGAGTACAAGCGCAGAGTAGATCAACATCGAAGACAACTTCAGTTTGAAGTTGGTGATTTGGTTCTGGCACACTTGAGGAAGGAAAGGTTCCTAAGGGGAACATATAACAAGCTCAAGATGAAGAAAATTGGGCCATGCAGAGTCCTGAAGAAATTCGGGGAAAATGCATACGAAATTGAGTTACCGGATGGCATCGGGATATCTCCGATATTTAATATTTCGGATTTATACCCATACATGGCTGGAAAAGCAGAGACTGGAAGTGAGGAACTAGTAGTCCATTGGCAGAAGCAGTTACCAGTAGCAGAAAAGCCGCAGATGGAGTACATACTGGACAAGCGATTGGGCAAGAAGACCAGGCGGAAGTAGTATTTTGAGTACCTGGTCAAATGGAAGAATCACCCAGTGGAGGATGCTAGTTGGGAGACAGAAGAAATTATCCAGAAGCATGGACAGACCATGCAGGAGCTCATGGACAGGAGTCCATGAAAATTTTCAAGTCGAGGAGTATGATGCAGGTTCATCGCTCACTCATCAAACGAGCCAGCACATCGAGTAGAAAAGACAGTTGGACAGCGCCTACAAATTTTGAAATTCTTTGGAAGTTATTGCGTCGCTCTTTGATGAATTCATTCATAAAGAAGCACACTTGTATTGTAAATGGGACCTTGAGACTTTAAGCTCTCGTCCTTAGTAGATAGGAAGGCATTTAATAGCTTTAATGTTGTTAGATAGGAATTAATTGTAGAATTGATAGTTGTAGAATTCGAGAGGGAAATGGGATATAGACACCCTCCTTTGTACATTGTAACATTAGTATGGAGAGCATTCAGCAGAGAAGAGAGCAAGCAGAGAACTTGTGGAGAACACCCATGTACAGATTGAATTAATAGAAGAGAGTCTTTGATTCAATTTCATGACTGGTGTTGTGTCTCTATGTATGTTATTTATGTGCTCATGAATGTTTGTTTCCTCAGTATGCATTTGATTTTGAATATGTTGTGCATGTGATTTCAGAGGTTTAAACCTGAAGTCTGAGAGAGAAGAGAATAAGTTTCAATTGTTTCTCTGTCTGAGCCAGGATATTCCTGCATAGAGTGCAGTTGAATTCATCCGCATAGAGTGCATTGATGAGGCTAGACAGTTAAACTCTTATTCTCATTCACCCAAAAGTTGATTTGGGTTGGTAAGGCCGTGCAGGAGAAGCACAGGCTGAATTTGAAGTCTCAGTTGTGAATCTGAGCAGGGAGCTAAGGACTGCTGTTGCAAGAAGTGCAAAGAGCCTGAAGGATTCAACACTTTGAGAAGTGGTTGTACGCCGAGCGCAAGGAGTGCGCCTACGTTCCTTTTGAAGGAGTCGGAGAAATTAAGCTCAAGAGGAATAGTTCCTTTGTGATATCATTGAAGCGAGCACAGAGGGTTTTACCTTGACGAAGGCACGGGTGGAAGTCTTAAGCGCAAGTTCAGAGAATGAGTCGCCGTAGAGGCACTTGGTCATTTCAAAGAAATCCTTCAAGGAGAAGGAACCAATGGTCATGATTCACACGATAGATTGGCGAAATCCCGCTAATCGTCAGATCTGGGAGAAGTGGCGAGGGATTTAACCCTTAAGTGCAGGAAGAACCAAGAGCCATCGAAATTCAACATATCGGGTTTCCCGGAGGTGAGAGTTTCATAGCTGTTGAAATCGCGATTAGCTATTTCCCGACTTAATCAGAGCCATTGATTGCCACGGTACAGGTGGCACAAGATCCCCAAAGAGTCGGGGTTCGGCACTTCGTAACTTTTGGTATCGAAAGAATCACGGAGAATTCGTGAAACCCTGAAATGCGATGAGTCCCACAGTGATAGTGTGTGGTATTGACAGGTGGCATCGCGTATCGGGYTTCGGGACTTGGGAGGTCCTGTGAAACGGTGCCGCGGAAATCGCGAATTCCCGATCGACGATTTCTCTATCGCTACAAGTGTGTGGGGACCAAGCGTCAGCGATGAGGACAGGTGTCATCATAGAATTGGCACATCGGGACTTGGAGGTTGAAGTTCCAAGTCGTTGACATCRTGAGTAGCAATTTCCCGATAGGGAGAACTCCGATAGAAAGGGAGGAASTCAGCGATTGACCCACGTCGGGATTCGGGGAATCCCGAGACAAAGGGTTGTGACACAGAATCCACGAAATCGTGAAGTCCGATTTCCCGATTTGGAAGGGAGATTAGTGAAGAGTTGTTGTGGGTGAAGAATTCCCGACAGGGAATTAGAAGAGCATTCAAGCTCTTCAGGCCAAAGTTAGAGGAGGTCCTGGTGAGAGCGATCATTTCCCGAGGAGTGGGGAGGGTTGCGTCAGTAATGTTATGTTATATATTTTCAAAGTTTATATGTCTGTGTGTGTATTTCATCATTGAATGAATGAACCTTTGATGTTCTATAAGTTTCAATTGTTTCTCTTTTGAAATCCTGATGAAAGGAGTGCACAATGGCCATGCAAGGAGTGCGAAGGCAAAATCATTTTCAGACTCGATAGCTTAGGAGAGATAGCGTGAAATTTTGTAGAGTGAGTGATAGGAGTGCACATAAATTCGCATGAGTATAAAATATCAAAGGAGAGACTTGTGCAAAGTGTGCACAGGGCCAACACTTAGTGAAGTGTTGAAAGGATCTCAAGGTGAGCGAGTGCAAGGAGTGCACGAGAGATTTTTCTAGGTCTCAAGTTCAGGAGAAAGAGTGCAAAGCGTGCGCCAGAGCCTAAGTCTTTTAAAGCTGACAAAAATAGCAAAGATAGCGAGATTTAGTGCTTGAAAGAGAGGATTCCTTTGTTTGTAGGATAAGAGGATGAGATACGTTCAGGAGGAGCCAAATTCTTTCATGACCATTGGATTTGGAGAAGAATCATGGTTGTTAACCCCTCGAAGTCCTTCGGAATTCGCGAGTTTGGTGAATTTTGTGTGTTGGTCATAAAGGAGGTGAGTTCTCTGAAGTCCCTAAGCTCGAAGTTAATCTGGTTCATTGGTAGTAGAGGGACGTGTGTCCGCAAATCAATGATTATCCGAAAGTTCATTTATCTAGTGAAATCAAAGTGTGATCGCAAGACTATGCATGTTTCCCAAAGCTTCAAAGGTCGGAGCAAATCCTAGTCATTGGCACCAGGTGCACATGGCGACAGATTGAGTGTGGCTCAGAGTTCGGTGCTCTAGAAGATCTGAGGTGTGTTGTGTTTTGGATCGAGAACTCTTGAAGGCACGAAGGTCAGACTGGATATTGATTTCCCATTGTTGAGGACAGGCGGACCATTGATCCGATGATGCTTTGGGATCCCTCCTGACTGTCAGATATAGACTGTGGTCAACCTGGCACTAACCACTCTAGAAGAAAAGAGGAAGTTACACAGCGGATTCCCCAAATGTTGAAGTTGCGAAGTAATGGAGGTTGTAGATATATGGATCTACGTGGACACATCTCGACCATGGGATATAAGGGGCATTTAAAGTTTTTCATACTGGAGTGACGTGGCACATTGATGTCACCCAGGATGACATGAAACCCCTTTCGACTTGCAACATGTCACCTTGATTCGTGCTCTTCACAGATCCTATGTTCCCATTAGAACGTGACACATGTCTCCCATCGATGGGACCACATGTCATTGCCTTATCGCGTGTCACCTCCCTTGCACATACTCGCTTGGCCTAATAACGAGTGGAGTACTCAGGACCCACTTGTCCTTTCCTCTACATTTAATGCACCACCACGCGTAAGGGTGGACCCTTAGGGAGTCTGAGGATTCAAAACTATGAAGGTTTGGGGTGTAGTATCTTAGGTAAACCGAAAGGGTCGAAGGATAGAGCTATGTGGAAATATTTCAAGATCTTTGGGAGTTAATGATTTTGGGACTTCGGGGTGTTGAGGAAAAGATATGAAATGATCTTACTCAATCATTTTCAGATTCTGATTGGCCAAAGAAAAATAGACGAGAATATCACCATATGTTTATAGCCAACAAAAATAACATCCTAACTCACAAGTATTAATTATAAGTGATTAGGCTAGTCTTTTATCAACAAAAAGTTTGCTAGAAATTCACTTTTTATGCAAATTTTTGAACATATCAGTTTCTAAAATAAATGTAAAGATAGAATAAAAGTCACCAAGATGATATCAAGACAGATCAGAAATAAATCAATCCTTTATTTCATTCAAATTCACCAAAGATTCATTTTCTTTACAAAATCTCATGCAGACATTTTGGACCAAAGTCAAACTTAGACATCCCCGATGGAACATACAAAAGGACCTCTGACAGAAAACCAAAATTGAACTCTAAAAGTTGGATCATCTTGCCACATATTGTTGCCCACTAGACTTTGCACAATAGCCTTTGTCAGTCATGAAATTTTTTTCGCAAACAGACAAGTCTACACAGAATATCAAAGATAGATCAACACCTCTGAAAAGCAAGTGTCTAAATGATGTGATTCATCCCTGAATATTGTTGTCTACAATAAGACCCTGCTATCATAAAAGATAATTAGGCTTGTGATGAATCAATGAATGAATGAAAACTGAACTATCTCAACATAAAATCAAAGAGAAAACCATAGTATGCTTCAACTTCTATCCTCTACGTCTTCCTCCCTTTCCTTTCGCTTTTAACAAATTAGAATTGGTTGAATTAGTTGAACCAACTCATTAGTTAAGTTAATTAAAAGACTCAACTAACTTTAGTTAGGGGGAAGAGTAATAATTAAAATAAGGGTCGTAAAATAAATAATAACTAGTAGGTGGGACCCCTTGTGACTCCCTTTAGTTCATAACAGTCATGACAATCATAACATAACCATTAGTTAAGAAAACCCACTTCCTTGTGCCTCCCATCAACATATTCACTTTTGGAAATTTTAGCTTATGAAATTTGGAATTATTTCAAAAATAATACTCATATATCCAAAATAAAATATGTTGTCCAAAGATCCCTAAAGTCAACTATCATAAAACAATAGATAAAATAAAACTCAAAAGCCATATTTCTAACTCTACGATGCAACCCTTCCTTGAATGTTGTTGTCACCTCTTGATTTACCTAAATTTTCCTTTGGCTATGCAGAGCCTTTAGGCCTAATATCGTTGATCACGTGGGAACAATTGTCCCTCAAATGCATTCAAGAAGATATAGATTTGTTAGAGTCATTGGAGGATGAGGAAGGGGAAGCAATGGATTTTCCTTTATCAAGGGCATGGTGGACCTGAATTTTCAATCTCTTGCTAGCATGGGAGGATTGCAATGGTGAGTGGTCTAGGGAAGCTTGGAAAAGTTGGGCCAGCCATGATATTGGGAGATTGTCAGGTGGAAAATCTCCTACCATCCATCATTTTCTGGGACCTCGGGTTGTAATGAGACATGAGGAGGTACGGAGATATCAGGGGCTTGTGGGGCTTGGAAAGGAGGCCTTTTAGACCTAGGTTGGACTATTCCCTTACCAATCCAATTGAAGAATCTGGCATGAAACAATTGTCGAAGCTTTTGTGAATCAACGTCAAAATGTATGGAGAAACTAGGCCTTCTTAGGCCTCAGTTCCAGTTACATCTAACTCTGTTTCTGTGGCCATGGCTACCTCGACTTAAAAAACTCATACTACATGCGTGATTGATTAGCAAATAGTCTTTTAAATAGCCATACATGAAAACTATTAAAAATATGAAATATATTTGCCTTAGCAATGTATCAGACTCATGCAATCCAATCCATACAAATTGTTTTACTGTTAATCAATGAGCAACGGGTGAAAAGGGTTATGGGATATGTGAGGGGTTTGTATTGAGCAAAACATAATACAATGAGGGGGGAAATAACATGGTTACTGCTCAAAGACAACAACAATCAACTGCAAATCAAACCAATAACACATCATTGTAATCCACACAAGACACTGCCACTTTCAACTACTTTAACACCAAAATTCTCTTGACTGTAATCAATCTCAGAATAGGGAGTGGAAAAATGAATATGGGAGGTGACGGGGTTTGTAATTAGTGGAAAATGAAATAATGGAAGGGAAGAAGAATGATTATTGTTCATGAAATTAATTAAGTGATCCATAAAATATTTTGCAAACAAAATAGATGCACCAACCAACAATCATTATGACCAAATAATAATTACTTTGTACTTAACTAGTTCACTGTCCATAATCAAATATGAAATACAATGCCATCACAAGACAGTATGCATTCTGTAAAGGAATTATGTTCCTTTCATTTATATACTTTGCATCTTATAACAGTAACCATTCCACTCTGTTAACCATCAAAATCAACCATTGCCCATGCATTTCTTCAATCCACAATAACACTCAAAAAGTCATGTTTTCAAATTAACAATGGAGTCACTATCACTGCAATCGGGCCTATCATTTAAATGCAACGATATTCCTTAAACATATATAAGAAGTAACCAAAATAATCAAGATCAAATTGCAACACCCAAATTGATATTTAAACATACAACCAACAGACACCATTTAGACACAAGCTATGCACAGGGTAATTTGCCCAAGCAATGTAATTCTGCCACTGTAAAAAAAACAATTCAATGCGCAACCACCAAAACACCATGATGCAACATCTCCAAACACACAGTCACAACAATAAATCAATCAATCTAACACAATATTACTTTGATTTAGTCCAGCTGTGATCAACTATGTTGTGCAAACTCAAGCTTATACAATCGAACAATCATAAGGATACAGTTGATATAGTTTCTACAGTCATCTGGTTCAATAATCATTCGGCCCCAAAATAAAACCATAGTTACCATGACCATTATTTCATTTTTCAAAACACCATATACATAACATGACATGCGTGAGAAACGTCAATTATTTGTAACCAATGCCAGCTAAACATCCAAACAATCCTTGGTGCAAAAATACCAGTGACTGTGTAAATTGAGTGGTGCCAATAACAATGCAGGATTTGTCATTATTATCACAGAGGAAGTAACTAAATGTCAAACCAACGTGACTACCATACGACCAACTGGGAGAGTTCATATTCAAATTAATCGGTCATACATTCAATCCACAATAACCCATAGCAAATTGACAGGACCAACAGTCTCCTCTATAAAATTCCAGACTAAAGGGTTAAGGGTCTGTTCTATTACCAACACAAGGGGAATAGAGCCAACTCCTCATAATGGTACAACCTTCGAGGCCAATGGTGTGCACACAGAGAGATCCATGATTCATTCGTGGACAGACAACAATCCATGATAGGGGGGCATAACAAAAAAGTGAGGCTCCCATTCGGCCTGGCAATATTATTTAACGTATGCAGGGAACAACCCTCATTTTGTTCGCTCAAACTACCACAGTACTGAGGTGAAGTCAAGGCTGAGTTAAGAAAAAAACACCCACTTTGTGGCCCTTAGTGGTGGAATCAACCAATGCCCAAGTGAATGAAACACAATGATGCAGGAGACCTCCAACCACTAAACCCATAAAATCCAAAGACTGGATTTAGTGACAAATGCGTGAATATATCCATCCACTAAAGAAAAAAAAAAAACCATCCATCTAAACCAGCAAGGATAACAGAGAGATACCACCGAGGATGACCAATAACTTTCCACGATTTCAATATTATTACAGGAAGAACCATCCACTCTTCATTCCAAGAACACAATTTCACACAGTTGCAACACTTAGGAAAACACAAACCAGTACACCTGAGCCAGTAATCATTTCATAACCAGAGTAGAGTCACGAATGGCCAAAAAAAGACATACCTGTAACCAAACCCTTAAAATAAGATTTGGTCGAGTGGTTCCTCTCTGCTAAGAATTCAAAGCATAACCACAGCAGCAAGATCGAACAATATCCTGACTAGGGTGGTGGCCAACGTGAGGATTCAAGGTGACATGCAGTAAATGCATTAATTCATCAGTACATGCCAACGATTTCTTCATTAACACCATCAATCAACCCATGTATCGAGACCAACACCACATTAGAATCCCATAGCGCGACTTATGCCATAACATAATTCAAGTTCCATATAATTCAACAATTCACATAACCAATAGCACTATTACCTTGCCAAATGTGCCACCAACATTTCATACCATATGTGTATTAACCATATAACTCAATCACAATTGCAAAACCATTTACTTGCTAGCTAGGATTTAACAATAATCGTTGAGTATTTCATGCATGTAGTATAGTTTATAGGATAGCTTTAAATTCTTCCCTTTTGCAATTGTTTCTCATTTCCTTCCAATTTTTCGCATGTAGTATGGAAGAATTGGATCCCTTTTATTTGCATTTGTTGTTGTATTTTTGTCTTTCTCAAAACTTCCCTTTATGTAATTTCACTAACATGTTTGTTGTGCAGGTGCGATAAGAACAGATAGCAATGGCATTAATGAATAGCATAGGTTGTAGTAACATAAGGAATCAATATTATACAAACTTAAACCATAGCCAATAAAAAAATCTCTCATCAACCATGTAAGCCCTATCGCACATCACCACAACATAAAAAATGAAGAGATATGATATTCAATAGTTCAAGGAGGTACCACCTACTAGTATTATTTATCTTTTATAATAATAGGCTTTAGCAACACTTTGTGGGAAAACGTCATTGACATTTTTAATCGTAAACATGGGGGATATGTGTGTAGAAAGAAAAATGGGCATTCATTTCCAAAGTGCCAAATATTGAATTTTTTGTAACCCTATTCGTTAAACAAGGATGAAGTCCCATCGGTGGATTTAATAGTGGATGGATTGCCACCATAGATGTAGGAGTGCTAGGAATCTCTGAGACTTTAGGGAACCTTGGGATAGTATGAATGAGATAGACCCACGTGGGTGCCACATGGCCTTTGACCAATGATGCTCGTAGAACTTCAGAAGGGCATAACTTCCAATCCAAAGATTATATTTGAGCATGGTAATGGTGGTTGGAAAGCTCTTGATGATCAGAAAATGATGGAGATCTCGAGAAGAGGATTCGAGATGATTAAGGAAAGAAAAATTTTGATGCTCCATCCCTAAAAAGGGTACTTAGGGGTCGGGTGTGTTACAATATCGATGAAGGCATCTGTTGGAGGAAAAATAAGCGATCTGGAGATAGAAAATTTAAGCTATTTGACTCGCTAAAGGTGATGAGAATACCAAATTTTTTCAGTCCTATTTTAAATGGAGAAGAACTTCCAACACCATTTGGAGCCTTGGTTCTAAGCAAGGTGAAGAGGTCAATACTTTTGAAGGATGGGAAAACATGGGAAAAAACCATTTCAAATCCCTTTTTTGTTCTCCTAAGGTGGTAAACATTGATGCTATTATTCAAGTATTCCAGAAATTTCCTAAATTTGTTGATGAGGAGGAGAACCAACATTTTTTGAAGAAATGTCGAAAGATGAATTAAAAGAGGTTCTTCATATCTTTTAGAAGGACAAAAGTCCTGGGCCAGATGGATGGTCGATTGAATTTTATCTGGGGTTTTATGACCCTTTAGGGAAATATTTTTTTTTCGGTGATTGAAGAGTCTCAGACGACTAGTATTATTCATGCCCCGTTGAACTCTACTTTATAATGCTAATTCAAAAATTGGACAGCCCCAAATATTTTGATGACTTCAGGCCAATTTCTTTGTGCAATTGTGTCTACAAGGTCATCTCAAAGGTTATTTAGAGAAGATTAAAAAAGGTCCTCTGGAAAAATATTACTCAAGAGAAGTTTGGTTTTTTGGAAGGTAGACAAATTCATGAATCCATTGGGGTTTCTCAAGAGGAGATACATAGTATGAAATCTAAGAAGTTAAAAGGGGTTCTGTTAAAAATTGACCTCTCCAAGGCATATGACAAAGTGGAATGGTCATTTATTCGATTACWACTGACACACCAAGTTTTTGAGTTGCCTTTTATCTGGTGGATTATGGCATGCATTAGTTCAGTTTCTCTTGCATCTGTTCACCTACATCAACGAGGTATCTTATTTTTCAACTAGCTAGTACTGGATCCTCTATATATTGATATCTGGAATCAGGCCTAGAAGAGMCCTAAATATCTAGGCCTTGAGCCCCCTTTATCAAATGATTGGGCCTTATATACTCAATATCTCCAGGAATCTCACCTTTTTATTTCAGACAAGGAGGATGAACTTGTTTGGAAGCACGCTCTTCATGGGGAATATACCCCAAAACTAGGATATATTTAACTTAATGTAGACATTCTTTAGGATGGTTTGGTTTGGTGGTGGAAAGGGTTGTGGAAGTTACACTGCCCTCTAAAGGAAAATAATTTTCTATGGTGTGCTATCTACAACAAAATTCCTACATGGGAAAATCCACTTCAAGGTATTGGGTGGTGTGCTTTGTGGAAACAAAGCGATGAGTTTGTTTCATATATTCTTATTTCATGTGTGTTTAATCAACAAATCTGGAAGGAAGTATTGTTAATTCTTCAGCAGGAATGTAAGTGGAATGGGGATGATGTGGAATATGCTTGGCAAGAGTGGACTCGGGTCCTAACAAACAATAATAAGAAGGGTCTCCCCCTCATCATCTGTTGGGGTCTTTGGCTTGCCTGAAATAGCTTAATGTTTAATGAAAGGATGTGCATTCCTGAAGTTGTGGTTTCCTAGGGATTGAGTATTCCTTCTCATTTTCCCCAAGAAAATGAATCCACTAGTGTCAAAATCATTCAACCTGAATCTTATAACCCTCTCATGCCTTCTTCTTTATTTGATGAAGCCTCACAAAACCAGAATCATATATGTGGGGTAGGGGCAGTTATTCATCTTTCGGAAAACAATCTCTTCAGAATCAAAATGGGTTTAGGTCCTAGCACAAACAACTTTTTTGAGCTTATGTCTTTAAAATTATTACTACTATTTACTGGTGAGAAAGGGATTTGGTCCATACAACTCTTTGGGAATTCGATGAATGTGATTAATTGGGTCGAAACACTCAATTAATAAGTCAAAATATTATACTCAGACCAATTTTGGATGAAATCTTCTTGTATCAAACAACCTTTGAAAATTTCAGTATAAAGAATGTTTATCAGGAGTGGATCAAGGATGTATTTTCTCTGTCAAAGGAGGGGCTTCATCTAGATTTTGGTACATGGCATATTGAAGAAGTTAAAAATAAACACACTTAGGAATACTTTCATAGGCCCTTTATAGAAGGGATAATTAATAATCATATATAGATATTATAATGCTCTTACTAACATGTACATAACACTGCCAACAGTGCGAGATATAGATAACACTTTCCTAGAAAAACATCTTCTATGTAGGTATATATTTGGCACTAGTAATTGGTGATAATTTTCTCTCCTTTTTTGGCTTTCAGTATAGTCTCGATTGGTTGTGTGGTAGTTTAGATACTTATTTTTTTGGTATTATATGAAGGTATATTTTTGACATGAGGTGGAGCACTGTTTATTTGTAACAACACATACATAATCCATGCATGAAGGTCCATTCCATGTGTTAGCACTCAAATGTGCACCATTAAAATTTAAAGGTCTTCACCAAATTTTGTGCTAGATTTGCAAAATCCTAGGGTCTTTTGTTGTTCCCATATCATCCATATTATTTCATTAATCCTTGATTAGATCTTATTGTCATTTGTTTTCCAAATCCCGCAATCTTCGTCCTGTTTTGCATTATAGGTATGAGAGTTCCTATCATAGTCTGCCAAATCAACATACCTTGTTAAGACTTTATATCCTCTTAAGAACTTAATTTCTCCACATGGGTGTGCATTTGTTTTTATTGCCAAAACCCATTATAACCATTATTATGTTTTAAAATATAAAAAAAGGGGGGGGGGACTTGAACAACATTTTACATGTGAAGAAATAAAGGTTCATTTTAGCTTTTTAGCTTTTCTCGGGCTTATTATTTTGACCAAAAAATATTGGGCCCATAGGCCTAATCTCCAATTATCCGAGCCCACAGTTGTCGAGCCAAACACCTACACCACACACAACATGGGCTAGCCAAAAACACAAAGCCTAGTGCCAAAACACATAGAGGAGGAGCCCACGAGGAGACCTTTGTGAACAATGCGTCAATATAAATTAAGACCGTTGGCATTTATAAAATCAAACATTTCCCCCCCGTATAAATGTGGGATATCCTCCCTTCATATAAATAAAACGCAGAGCATAACAGCCAGTTGTTGATTGGAGAGGTCCATTCCTAATGCCCTATTCGACAACATTGTTTCACCAAGTGTTATGGGAATATCCCATGCGGGCATTGCACAATGCATTGTTACGCCAAGTGTTGAGATTTAAATGCTAACAAACTAATTCATCATGGATTTTTCTGCTCGAGATAGAAAATACACAGGAGAGATGAGATAAGGAGACAAGTACCCAGGTGTCAAGACAGTTGTCCAGTGTCAAAAAGGATGTCGAATTGGTATCAAATTCCAGATCGGAGGATCTCCCTTCCCTGGATCGAATAGACCAGCTAAACACATGCTGGAAAGAAAAGGTAAAGAACCTGAATGGTATCGTTCAATAATGTAGCTAGACCATCTCTAGAAGAGAAAAACTATTCAAGAAGCTAACTGAGATAGATCTAGCTACTTGCACCAATGAACTCTAGGACCCAAAATTGATATTCAACTCGTTGTTTTTAACCAAGAAAGTATTTGATGATCAATTTCATATCTATAAAAGACTGTCATTTGAAAATTTCTATGGCATTCTTGAATATGGTGAACATGATCTGAAAACCTGGCTAGTCGTTTATGCGATTAAAAACCAAGATATTCAAGAAGCATTGAACAACTTGTCTATTGATCTAAGGGACCTGGAAAGTGAATTCTTCAATATAAAAATACAACATGAAATCAATGTGGCGCCCATGAGGAGCTACATCGAAGAATGGTTCAAAAAGGTTGTCGACCAGATTACCAATGAAAGTCAAAGCCGAGGAAAGCCATAAAAGGACATCAATGAGAAAATGACAAGGCATGGGACACCATCGTAGTAATTTGATACTATTTACGTTCTTCTGTCTTCATCCACTTACTCTAACAAAGCTTTAACCAAGATCTGAAAATTTTCTCTTTCTTCTTACCATGTTTTATTGTTTTCCATCGCCGACTTTCTTCTTTCTATAAACTTCATTCTTGTACATCTTTTCATTGTATTCCGCAGCAGTCCCAATACGAGTCATTCTGGAAAACACATTTTTATTTCCCAGAATATGTATTGAACTATATATTTTTTCACAAATTCGAAAACAAATATTTTTGGGAAATATTCTCAAATGTATTTTGTGACCCAATTTATCTGAATATAAATATTTAAGGTTGTTCTATGGTGATCTTCAATGTTTGGTGTTGTTATTTGAAATATTTATTTCTTATTAAAATTCACTCATTTCCCTATACATGTTCATGTTCTATATTCTGCATATATTGCAGCTTCCTATATTTCAAAATATTCTTCGATATACAAAATGTAAAGTCATACATTTTTTTCTTTGTTGCTTGTGGGTTTGAGCAAAAATTGCGATCCCAAAACACCATTCAAATTCGAACATGGTTTACATTTGGACCACAAATAATCTATTAAGATACATTAATATGAAAACATTTTAAATAAACATAAAAAAAATCCCTTTAAACTTGAACCTGACTCTCTCGGGCTCCTGGATTTCTCGCAGGTTGATTGGTTACTGAACTGTCCAATCTTCATTTCCATATATATCTTCACATCAAGAGCCCGAGCGACCACCGTCCCTTTCAAAAATTAGCCAATTATCTCACTGCGGTGTCCCAACTTAGTGCTATTTAATTTTTATCTCACATGTTCTGTGATATACATCTTGCACCCAACACTTTCGTCATATACATTTTGCACCCAACAATTCCATGATACACATTTTGCAGACAACACTTTTGTCATTTGCAATTCGAACCCGGACCACTAGAACTCACAATTTTCTCTATACCCGGGTTCACAACTTTTGGAAAAACGACTTAGTAACGAGAAATATAAAGTACAGGGAAAAGAGAAACGAGAATTTGGTTAAGTATAGAAGACGAAAAAGAAGAGTTAATATATTCACATATGTAATAGATATCCCATTTCCTGGCAAGATATTTTCTGCATGTTTCTGGAGAATTTATATACTTATTTCATATACTTGGAAAGAATTGTGAAGGTGGTGGGCATAAAAAAAAATGACTAGGAATTGGAAATTGTCTGAACCTGCCAACCCGAGGATCCACGAAAGAGATTGCAAGAAATGGTCATGGAAAGTAGTCGGACAAGCTTCAAAATAGGCTAACAAGGGTTCTTGAGGAGACTTGAGTCCCCAACGGTCAAACTGTATTGATTAGAACTTTTGAGTGCAAACTGTGTAACACGGAAAAGGGGATGATATAGGAGTTTGCAAGTCAATTTGGATATCATAGAATCAGGGGGGTTGTTTGTAGGTCAAGGAACACTAAAAGTGCAGTCCACCTGTCCATGAATCCACAAGCAAAAAAGTTGAGTAAGTATGGAATTGGAGACGCAAAAGAGATTCCAATAAATGGCGAAATATGGAAAGTGAAAGCAGGGGCTTCAAAATAGGGTGACAATATTTCCCCAGGAGACGTGAGGACCCAAAGGTAAAATTGCAGGTCTCGAAACTTTCAAGTGAAAATTTTGTATCACGGAAGATGGTATGATGTGGGAGTGTGGCAGTAAATTTGGATATTGCGGAGGTCTAGGTGTTGTTTGTAGGTCACGAAACAATGAAAGTGAAATATAGAGCCTGCCCGCCTGCCCGAGAATCTACGATCTAAAAAGTGGCAAGGCATCCAATGGCCAGCGGTCATTCAGAGTCACGATATAAAATCATGAGTGCAAATGTGAACCCGTAAGTCCGCAAACGTGCGCATTGATACATTTTTTGGAAAAACGACTAAGTAACGAGAATGAGAGAGTAGAGGGGAAAAAGAAACAGTAATTTGGTTAAGTATAGAAGAGGGAAAAAAAATTCCAATATATTCAAATCTGTAATAGATATTTCATTTCCTAGCAAGCTATTTTCTGTATGTTTATGGAGAATTTGTATACATATTGCATATACTTGGAAATAACTCTAAAGGTAGTGGGCACATGAAACAACAACTAGAAATTGGAAATTTCCTGAACCTGCGAACTCAACGATCCGCGAAAGAGATGTCAAGAAATAGTCAAGTGTGGAAAGCGGTCGGACGGGCTTCAAAATAGGGTGACAAGGGTTCCCAAGGAGATGTAAGGCCCTGACTGTCAAATTGTATATATCTGAACATTTCATTGAAAAATGTGTAACACGAAAGAGGGTATTCCTGTCATCCTCAATGCATATTCATTATGCTTTTACTAGTAACAACTCAGTGCACAGGTTCKCTTATTGGCATTAACAAGAAAAAAATGTATTCAATAGCCATTTATAGGAGCCCGACCAACCCCTAGGTTGGCGCTATTATAAATCTTGCACCCAAAACTTGAGTCATATACAATTCCACCATATACRCCTGGTTCTTATATCATTATAATGAATATATTTTTTTAATTTTTCATTATAATTATATAAAAGTAGAGAATAATGAAAATATTTTTTATATTTTTCATTATAATTGTATAAAAGTAAAAAATAATGAATATATTCTTATTTTTTTTATTATGGAAATTTTCATATTTCACAGAAAGGCCATGACTAGTTGTTTGTTGTGATACATCATTTCAGCAAGATGAGTGTGCTCATTCCATGCAATAAGATGGTCTCTATATGAGAACCAACTCATTTATTCTTTAGTCATGTGTGAGTACATTTTTGTATTTTCGAGCTCCATCATACCTGATTGATATAATAGGTTTTTGGGTATTTTTTTGACAATACTCTAGGAGATAATGGATACTAAGATGAGGTATTACATGCATTTGATGCCCACACTAATGGACAAATGAAATTTGTCAACTGGAAGTTGGTATAATTGTTGAGAGGGTACAATAGCAAGCATCCAAGGACAACGAACAAGCACTCAGTGTACATCCAACACTCATATAATTGAGCACTACATTCTTCGACCAAAATATCACCTTTTGAGACTTGCTTCAACTATTTATCTCATTGACCATTTGACATTGAGTATGGGTAGTAGAAGGATGAAGCATAGTTGCAAGGACATGAGAACAAGACAAGCACATTTGTGGACAAGATTAGGAAAATACTCTAAAGTTACAAGAGAAGCTTGAGAGAAGCCATCAACAACATAAATCTAGAAATGAACAACATAGAGAATATCATAAATTTCATGTTGGATATAAGGTGTGGATTTACCTCTACAAGGAACTATTGCAAAGAGTAGTGAATAAACTCTATCCCCTTAGATACAAACCTTTTGATATTATTGTGCAGGTGAACATTGAGAATGCCTTCAGAATGAGACTTTGGTACTTATATGCAAATGATCTCAATGGTGAATGTGGAGTATATAAGGCTCTTCAATCCCTCCATGTTGGATGGAGAAGAGGACCATTAGGTTCTCCCTAGTGTTCATGAATTTTCACAACACTCTTGGAGAATTAAAGAAAGAGACATTTGTCTAGTGAAAGGAATGGGTAACTCGTAGAGGTTGACAAGAAATTTGGTGGATTGGCCTCAAAGGGAAGACAACAAGGAAGGGAAAATGGTATGTCAAGAACCATATTGAAAGAAAGTTCTCTCACCTATCATTGAAATATTTTGGGGACCAAAAGCCTCTCAATGGAGGGGTGTGATTTGAATTGGATCCGCACAACAATAGTTAGCTATACGCTCAAGTGTTATGAGCATAAACAAAGGCAAGGTTCAAGACTATGGATGAGGTAGGAGACTAGGTTGATGGCATGTAGAGCCTCATGCATCTTGACCATTTTTTTCTCTTGCATCAATATAGTACTCTCAATGTAAGAAGGTGAACCATAAATATATGAGAAGGAAATGCATGGAAAAAAATGTGAGAATAAAAAAAAAAATTGTGTATGTTGTTTAGTAGAGTTTTTTGAGATATAAATAAAATATTTTATATTTAATTTATAAATTATTTATGTTTCATAATAATTTATAAATAAAAACTTGTATTATAATAAATATTAAGATATCATATTAAGTACGTTGTTTAGTAGATTTTTTTGACTTATAAATAAAATATTTTATATTTAACTTAGAAATTATTTATTTTCATAATAATATTTAAAAAAATTGTATTACAATAAATATTTATTTGGGTATGTATGTTTTTTTGTTTTTTTTTTTTTAATAGTTGTTGTATAATCATATGAATTTTATTTGTTTGGAATTTTATAATTGTTGTATAATCATATGAATTTTATTATAAAAAATACAAATTAATATTTTACATTTAATTTAAAAGATTTATTGTTATAGTAAGATTTAAATATATTAATATATAAATTCTTATAGTAAGACTTAAATATATTATAAAATAAATTGTTATCATATTTAATAATATAATTGATTAAAAGATTTGTATTGTGGTTACTCAAAGGGTTAGAATCTCTGTAATACCCATGTTTCCCCTAGCTTGTAACTAATCTTGAATTATGATCACCATTATTTTTATCTATGGCAT
>JASDQU010101664.1:53391-64384 GCA_032191745.1 Picea mariana
TTATAAATAAAATATTTTATATTTAACTTAGAAATTATTTATTTTCATAATAATATTTAAAAAAATTGTATTACAATAAATATTTATTTGGGTATGTATGTTTTATTTGTTTGGAATTTTATAATTGTTGTATAATCATATGAATTTTATTATAAAAAATACAAATTAATATTTTACATTTAATTTAAAAGATTTATTGTTATAGTAAGATTTAAATATATTAATATATAAATTTTTATAGTAAGACTTAAATATATTATAAAATAAATTGTTATCATATTTAATAATATAATTGATTAAAAGATTTGTATTGTGGTTACTCAAAGGGTTAGAATCTCTGTAATACCCATGTTTCCCCTAGCTTGTAACTAATCTTGAATTATGATCACCATTATTTTTATCTATGGCATGGGAACAATGTAAATGTATTATTGCTTAGACTGTCAATATCTAATTGTGGGGGTGAAGCCTTGAAGTACTGGCCATGATATCACTAGAGGAAAGAGTGAGGAAACAATAGAGGGGGTTCGCTATGTCAAAATGACCCAAATTCTCCTTGCTGAAATAATAAGCCTCATCTGGATCTCAAGGAAAAATCAGCTAATGAAAGAAATACTAGTGGTTGAACAATCAACTACCCCCATGAATGGAGGCATGGAGGGTTTGGCTGAGCAGACAGAAAACTGTCAGCCCAAACTACCAGAGAGTGTAGTTTTCCTGCAGGCCCAGGTTGACTCGAGTGTCTTCTGACAAAATGAACTTGATAGGTCAGAACCTTTCTGGGGAGGAAAAAGGCATGCAAGAACACAGAAAAAGACAGAGAAGAAGGAGACATATCGGGGAGAGGGGAATGCATGATTTAGATAAGCAGAGAGAAAGAGGAGGAGCACGTGAGGTTCTCGAGTGGAGAAGAAGAACAAAATGATTAAAGTCGTTCCAGTTAAAAGGAAAGAAAAAGAGAAAGGATCTAGGAGAATTTGTAGAAAACAAGACCTGAGTAGAAGGTCATGAGCTTGATGCTGAGGGAGCATCTGATAAACCTCGCAGAGGTTGTGACAGAGAAAGAACGTCTGAGAAACTGCAAAGGTTCCCTTTGATATCATGCCTTGGCAAGGGGGTGGCTAGAGTGCTAAGAATGAATGCCTCTGAGCCTATGGTTGGGTGGAAAGGAGAACACCCACAGTTAGTTGGTCGATGATCGACTGTAATAGATAAGTATGCCATTCACCCTGTGCACTTGGATTGAAATGCATGATTTGAATGTCTGAGTTTTCTTATCTCTGAGTTAATTGGGTAATGTTATTTAATCTATTTTCAGAGTTTATGTGTCTATGTGTGTATTTCATGGTTGAATGAATGAACCTTTGATGTTCTATAAATTTCAATTGTTTCTCTTCTGAAATCCTGGTGCAAGGACTGCACAGTGGCAACACAAGGAGTTCAAAAGAAGAATCATTTTCAGACTCGATAACTCAAGAGAGATAGCGTGAAATTTCGTAGAGTGAGTGGAAGGAGTGCACATATGCTCGCCTGAGTATAAAATATTGAAGGAGAGACCCATGCAAAGTATGCACAAGGCCAACACTTAGTGAAGTGTTGAAAGGATCTCAAGGTGAGCGAACGCAAGGACTGTGCAGGAGATTTTTCTAAGTCTCAAGTTCAAGAGAAAGAGCGCAAAGCATACGCTAGAACCTAAGTCCTTTAAAGATGATGAAAACGAGAAAGATAGTAAGATTTAATGCTCAAAAGGGAGGATTAATTTGTCTGGAGGATGAGCGGACAATATTTGTTCGAGAGGATCCAAAGTCTTTCACGACTCTTGGATTTGGAGAAGAAGTGCAGGTGTTAACCCCTCAAAGTCCTTTAGACTTTGGGAGTTTATAGAATTTTGCATGTTCATCGTAAAGCAGGAAAATTCTTTGAAGTATTGGAGCCTGATGTTAATCTGGATGGTTGGCAGTAGAGGGACGTGTGTTCGCAGATCAATGGTTATCCGGAAGTCCGGTTATCCAGCAAAATTGAAGTATGATCACAAGAGCATGCAAGTTTCCCAAAGCTTCAAAGGCCAGAGAAAATCTTGGTTGTTGGTACCACAGGTGCATGTGGTGACAAATCGAGCATGGTTTGGAGTTCGATGCTTTAGAAGATCTGAGGTGTGTTTCATTTTGGATCGAGAACTCCCAAAGGTCGGAGTAGATCTTGACCGCCCATTGGTGAGGACACGCAGATTGTCGATCCGAGGATGCTTCGGGATCCTTCCTAGTCGTTGGATATAGATCGTGGTCAGCCCGACGCTAACCACTATGCAAGCAGAGAGGAAGTTACATAGCAGATTCCCCAAAGGTCAAAGTTGTGAAAGAGAAAAAGTTGTAGATCTATGGATCTACGTGGACACATCTCAACCATAAGATATTAGGGGCATTGGAAGGATGTCAGACCAGAGTGATGTGGCATGCTGAAATCACCTAGGGTGATGTGGAACCTCGTTCGACTTGCAATGTGTCACCCTGCTTCATGCTCTTCACAGATCCTATGTGCCCATTAGAACATGACATGTGTTTCCCATTGATGGGCCCATGTGTCGTTGCCTTGCCATGTGTCACCCCCCTGGCACATACTCGCTTGGCATAATAACAAGTGGAGTACTAGAGACCCACCTGTCCTTGCCTCTGCATTTAATGCGCCACCACGCATAAGGGTGGATCCTTTGGGAGTCCGGGGCTTCAAACTCCTGAGGTTTGGGGTGTAGTATATTAGATAAACCGAAAGGGATGAAGGCCAAAGCTACGTGGAAATAATTCTGGATCCTTCAGGACTTTGGGATTTTGGGACTCCAAAGGATATGCGCRTAGAAAGATAAAGGGGTGTTCAACGTCGAATTTTCGTAACCCTATACGTTAAATGAGGATGAAGTCTCGTTGGTGGATTTAACGGTGGATGGATTTCCACCATAGATGTAGGAGTGCTAGKAAGCTCTGGGACTTCGGAKAACCTTGGGATAGTACGAATGAGATGGAACCATGGGGGCACCGACCAATGATGCTCACACAACTTCATAAGGGCATAACTCTCAATCCAGAGCTCAGATTTGAGCATGGTAACGGTGGTTGGAAATATCTTGACGAGCAGAAAGTGATGGAGATCTTGAGAAGAGGATTCAAGATGATTAATGAAAGTGGAATTTTGATGCCCCATCCATAAAAAGGGTACTTAGGGGTTGGGTGTGTTACAAATTGGTATCAAAGAGGGCAACAACAATTTGCCTGCTTGGGCTCACGAAAGAGTCAAGTGATTATTTTTATTTCTTAGAAAACTTTATTGGAGAGGGAACCCTACCCTACCCTACCTCACAGAGCATGATCCAAACACATGCCTAGATGGGCCGAAGAATATTCATAAGACTATTTTACCAAGGCTAAGATGATTTTTTGAGAGTATTACCGTCATATGGAAATTATCTGCATAAGTTCCTAGAGGAGAAGGATGCAGATTAAAATTCAATTGGGATTTTACCCAATGAGATTGAGTCAAGATAGATTGTGGCAAAGGAAGCATATCATTGTTTTGGAGAAATGATATCCAACCCTACAAAAGTGGGATTATACTGAGGGGAATTAATAATAAAACTTGGATACAAATTCCATAAGACTTTTTTAAGGAGTACTTGAGTCCATAAAGAAAATGGAATGGATAGGTGGCGAGAATTGCAAAAAATGTAGGCTTATGAAGCCTCTGTTAATTAAAAAGTGTTGATTAAATGGAGGATTTGGAATTGGGAGAACAATCCTCCATGTCTAGAGGCCTCAATGGAGTAGCTGAGATAAACCTACTTGACCTGTTATAACTGAAATAATTCTTTCCAGGGTAATCCCTCTTTGCAAAATAAAGGAAGCCATGAGGACTGACAATGAACCTCATACAAGAAGTGAAATGACATGAGCAAGTTCAAAATATCATGGTTGTGCTAGGGAACTGTGTACCCCTATTAGCTAATGGTATTTCTATGCATGAGAATGCAATAGGTAAGTAAGTGGAACCCATATACACTGCAAACATGGGTATAATACTTGGTGCAGAAAGATATGTCAAAATGCATATTGCAAAGATAGAGCATGCATGTGACATGCATATATACTTATTATAGTCTTCTTTTGAATGTAAAATATGGCGATCATATGGTTAGTGATGATCTGACTATAATAGCATAAGTAAAAGATTGATTATGTTGAGTACATAGTGCCTTGTGAGGATAAGTTAGAAGGATTAATGAAACGTTGGTCATGAATGAGGTAGAGGAATTGTTGGGGCACTTCTAAATGACCAATGGGTCAGGATGACATCCAAAAGTGTATGGTATCCATATAAGGTATAGCTAGGTATGCTCAAGT
Source organism: Picea mariana (assembly GCA_032191745.1). Taxonomy (NCBI): domain Eukaryota; kingdom Viridiplantae; phylum Streptophyta; class Pinopsida; order Pinales; family Pinaceae; genus Picea; species Picea mariana. The sequence goes on from JASDQU010101664.1 coordinate 57,780, forward strand.
AGTAGTGAGATGGAATCTAGAAAAGGTTTCCCTTGATCAAAAGGTCTACTGATCAAGTCTAGTTAGAAGCTTGATAAGTTGTCTTGTTGCCTTGGGAATTGTTGGAATTTCCTAGATGGTATTTATGGGTTTTTGAATAAATTTACACTAAGTTGAGGAAAAAATTCCTTCTTACTAGTGGTTGTCATGCGTAAGGGGGGGACATAGTTATGACTATGTCTAATCAAAATTCGATGTGGATATCATTTGAATGAATGAAAGATATCGGCAGAGAGAGAAACTAAATGATGAGTACCTCTATGAGAATTATCATAAGAAGGATTGGAAGATCCTTGGGAGAAGGATTTGGAAGTCTGATATGTCCATGTGTATGAATCACATGGAAAAGGTACAAGCAATGAGCTTGCAAGATTAATTTTTGTCTATGTTTGTATATGCTTGAGTGCATGGATTTAACGCATTGTGAGGTTTCTTGATATGAAGGATGATATTAAGACCAAATAGATATGGGTGAATGATATTAAATGTGCAATTAATGCACATGTATTGTGTAAGAGTAAATGAGAAATGATGCTCTGTTGTCAAGATAAGAGGTGAAATGATTATGCCTTTGAGGATCGCATGAGAATGATTGTGAACAATCATGAGTTGAATGATTTTAAAGTAAAGATGCATTTTTATATTCCTTATATAAATATTTGGTACACATATGAAGCTAACTCAAGGATGATGCCATCACATATAGTGAAAGATATGCAGTAAGGAAGTTTCATGCTGAAGGAGTTCCTTGTGGAGGAACTGTGTGAAGACTCTGTCATGAGAACAAAGTCACAACCTTAATGAATGTTGAGAATTAAGCAGCAAGATACAAGCCTATTTATATAAGAATCCTGGATTACATTCTAAAACAAAATGTATCAGTGGAAGACTAACAAATTAATGTTGACCATTATGATAACCAAATGGTAATGTGCAAAATACACAAGTTCATGATTCATCGCAAACATAAGCTTTTTTGTTGTAGCATGTTGATTTACCAAGAAGGTTTAGGTGAACCTAACCAATATTGCTCAAGAAATAGAGCATGAAGATCACAATAAGAAGTAGATTGCATAAGAAAAGAAGGAGAAAAGGAGGAACACTTTTCTCACCCTGAGAACTATGAATTGTTTAACAGAGTTATAATCTTTAGAAGAGCAACAATGGAAACAAGTACAGCTGGAAAAAGGAAAATAAATAAATAAGCTTAAATGAATGGGCTTGGTTAAGCTGTGATAAGTAAAGATAGTGAAACCTTGGAAAATAACTCAGTTGGACTGAAAGTCCAAGGCTATGTGGAAGGATTTGGATGAGGGAGAAGTTCATTGACCCCTTCCTTGTTGTTTATTATATTTCTTTGGTACAAGAGATTGATTTACTAATGCAGGCAAGTGTTTTGGCATAAGGATGTTGATGGTTGTATGATCATGGAATACAACTAAAAATTTGGTTGGGATTGCACTAGCTAACACATTCAGGATTAATGGGGTAGAATGCATAGATATATGTTGGTAGAATGTCGTAACCGCAATCACTACCTGAAACAAAGAAACCAACGAATCAAAATCACATTGAAACTTGGAAAACAAACAAAAGCAGTTCTTGGGACCCATTATTGTGAAATGGAATCAAAACTTACCTAGTGTACCACCATTACCAATAGAAAATGTAGCATTAGTATTGATCCATACGGAATCACCAGAACCATGTGCAGCATGGAGCATTAAAAGGAGTCCCAACGAAACAAGACATAAAAACGTCATTTTCTGGATGCACAACACATGGTCAGTATAGTCTACAAAACGATCTCATACATTAGAGCAGAGACGAGAGAGGTCTCAAACCTCACTAGAGAAAGAAATAGAAATTGAAACAGAGTTCAACTCTTAGTGATAATGAAGAACCAGGAATGGATGTGAAAAACAGAGAAAGCAAGGTTAATTATAGAGATGTTGTGAGGAGTCCATGCATCTTTGGAATTGTTTTTACTGGAGTTATCTTGGAGAATATGTGCATATTAAATGTAGTATTCACTCCAGTGTCATATCTATTAATTGAGTACACTATCAATCAAAAAGTCTTTACTGGATGTTTAATGGAAAAGTAATAAATGTAGACTACTAGACGTTAATTTAATAGGCAATGCACAAATATCCTCTCCTTACTTATTATAATCTATTAAAATCAAAATGTATGGTTGGTAATCTCACCTACAACTATATGCTATTGCTTGAACCATCTTTCTACTTACACCATAAATTGTGGTTGGATCAGTAGAACTACAACTATATGCTTCTGCTTGATCAACTATTTGTTACTTTACATCAGTAGAAGGAAAGGTTGTGGGGAGTCCATGCATCTTTGGGATTGTTTTTACTGGAGTTATCTTGGAGAATATGTGCATATTAAGTGTAGTGTTCACTAGAGTGTCCAGTGGACATTAATTTAATAATCAATGCACAAATATCCTCTCCTTACTTATTATAATCTACTAAAATCAAAATATATGGTTGGTAATCTCACCTACACCTATATGCTTCTGCTTATCAACCATTTGTCTACTTTACACCATAAATTGTGGTTCGATGAGTAGAAGTACAACTATATGCTTCTGAGTTATCAACTATATGTTTACTTTACACCATAAATTGTGGTTGGATCAGTAGAAGGAAAGGTAACAGGTTTGACTGTTGCAGTTCTATTAACATTTTTAAAATTTATCCATTTGTTAATTAAAATTAAGGCTGCCTAGAATATTAACTTTTAATATGATTATATTTTGGATTTGATAACAGTAATCATAACCCTCATATCAATCCACCAAGTTAAGACTGCAAATTTTCATCTCTTAATTTATAAAACCATTTGGATAAGGAAACAAATACTCAGATTGCTATTTCTTTATGCTATTCTACAATATGTCTCTGCTATTGATTTTATGTTAACAAGGATATCATAGCAAGAAATGTCATTAAAAACAAATCTAAAAAATCTTTCATCATACTTTTATTATTATGAAATTAAGTTAATTGTTTACTCGGTATTCAAATAAATAAATAATAATTATTATAAAATTGCTTATAATTATTTACTCATAATTAAACAACTAACAATTTAGAAATATTATTATCATAATTTTATAAATATGGTTAGAATATATAAATTAAAATATTTATGAAAAATTTTAAAAAGAATTTTCTTATAATTTTTTCATCCTAAAAAATACTATAAGAATTATAACTCACAAAAATGTAAGTTAGGTGATAAAGAAATATTATAATGAATACATTTTTTATATTTTCATGATAATTATAATGAATCTGTTTATTAATTTTTTCATTATAATTATATAAAAATAAAGAATAATAAATATATTTTTAATATTATTATTATAATTATATAAAAATTAAAATAATGAATATATTTTATATTTTTCATTATAATTATATAAAAATTAAAAATAATGAATGTATTTTATGGTTCTCATTATAATTATATAAAAATAAAAATAAAAATTATAATTATAATTTATATATTAACGGAATCAAACGAATCAAACCGAAGTTTAGTAACTTATTTTAAGTTTTTTTATTATAATTATATAAAAGTAAAAAATATTATATATATATATATATATATGAACGAAATCAAGTTTGGTGAGTTAGTTGTAATGATTAAATAATATGAATTATAAGTAAAAGGTTGTAGGTGAATTCTTTAAATTGATTACATTTCTCGATATTATATTAAGATATCATATTACACATTGTTTAGTAGATTTTTTTGAGTTATAAATAAAATAGTTTATATTTAATTTAGAAATTATTTATTTTCATAATAATATTTAAAAAAAAATGTATTATAATAAATATTAAGATATCATATTACGTACGTTGTTTAGTAGATTTTTTTGAGTTATAAATAAAATATTTTATATTTAATTTAGAAATTATTTATTTTCATAACAATATTTTAAAAAATTGTATTATAATAAATATTTATTTGGGTTGTATGTTTTTATTTTTTTTTATAGTTGTTGTATAGTCATATGAATTTTATTTGTCTGGGATGATGGATGGAGTGTTTACTTGAAATCTTGGATGTTTCAGAACACTCTATAAATATTCATTTTTATATTTTTTATTTTTTATTATTAATAATAAAAAAATACAAATTAAATATTTTACATTTAATTTAAAAGATTTATTGTTATAGTAAGACTTAAATATATTAATATATAAATTCTTATAGTAAGACTTAAATATATTATGATATAAATTCTTATCATATTTAATAATATAATTGATTAATAGATTTTTATTGTGGTTACTCAAAGGGTTAGAATCTCTCTAATACCCATGTTTTCCCTAGGTTGTAATTAATTATGAATTATGATCACCATTCTTTTTATCTATGGCATGAGAACAATGTAAATGTATTATTGTTTAGATTGTCAATATCTGATTGTGGGGGTGAAGCCTTGAAGTACTGACCATGATATCACTAGAAGAAAGAATGAGGAAACAATAGAGGGGGTTCGCTATGTCAAAATGACCCAAATTCTCCTTGTTGAAATAATAGGCCTCATCCGGATCTCAAGGAAAAATCAGCTAATGAAATAAATACTAGTGGTTGAACAATCAACTACCCCCATGAATGGAAGCATGGAGGGTTTGGCTGAGGAGACATAAAACTGTCAGCCCGAAGTGCCACAAAGTGCAGTTTTCCTGTAGGCCCAGGCTGACCCGAGTTTCTTCTGAGAGAAGGAACATGATAGGTCCAGAACCTTCCTAGGGAGGAAAAAGGCATGAGAGAATACACAAGAAGGTAGAGAAGAAGGAGACATATCGGGGAGAGGGGAATGCACGACCTAGATAAGAAGAGAGAAAGAGGAGGAGCATGTGAGGTTCTCGAGTGGAGAAGAAGAACAAAAGGATTAAATTTGTTCTGGTTAAAAGGAAAGAACAAGAGAAAGGATTTAGGACAATTTGCAGAAAACAAGACCTGAGTAGAAGGTCACAAGCTTGATGTTGATGGAGCATTTGATAAACCTCGCAGAGGCTGTGACGGAGAAAGAACCTCTGAGAAACTGCAAAGGTTCCCTAGTGATATCATGCCTTGGCACGGGGGTGTCTAGAGTGCTAAGAATGAATGCCTCTAAGCCTATGGTTGGGTGGAAAGGAGAACACCCACAGTTAGTGGGTTGGTGATTGCTGTGATAGATAAGTATGTCGTTCACCCTCTGCACTTAGATTGAAATGCATTATTTGAATGTCTAAGTTTGCTTATCTCTGAGTTAAATGGGTAATGTTATTTTATCTATTTTCAGAGTTTATGTGTYTGTGTGTGTATTTCATGGTTGAATGAATGAACCTTTGATGTTCTATAAATTTCAATTGCTTCTCTTATGAAATCCTGGTGCAAGGAGTGCACAGTAGCAACRCAAGGAGTGCAAATATGCTCGCCTGAGTATAAAAGCCTGAAGGAGAGACCCATGCAAAGTGTGCAGAAGGCCAACACTTAGTGAAGTGTTGAAAGGATCTCAAGGTGAGTGAGAGCAAGGAGTGCGCAGGAGATTTTTCCAAGTCTCAAGTTYMGGAGAAAGAGCGCAAAGCGTGCRCCAGAGCCTAAGTCCTTTAAAGATGACGAAAATAGGAAAKATAGCGAGATTTATTGCTTGAAAGAAAGGATTCCTTTGTCTAGAGGATGAGCGGACAAGATCCATTCGAGAGGATCCAAAGTATTTCACGACTCCTAGATTTGGAGAAGAAGTGTAGGTGTTAACCCCTCAAAGTCCTTTAGAATTTGCGAGTTCAGAGAATTTTTTGTGTTCATTGTAAAGGAGGCAAACTCTTCGAAGTCCTGGAGCCCAAAGTCAATCTGGGTTGTTGGTAGTAGAGGGACGTGTGTTCACATATCAATGGTTATCCGGAAGTCCGGTTATTCGACAAAATTGAAGTATGATCAAAAGAGAATGGAAGTTTCCCAAAGCTTCAAAGGCTAGAGCAAATCTTGGTTGTTGGCGCTGCAAGTGCATGTGGTGATAGATCGATCGTGGTTCGGAGTTCGACAATCTGAAAGATCTTAGGTGTGTTGCATTTTGGATCGAGAACTCCTGAAGGTTGAAGTAGATCTTGACCACCCATTGTTGAGGACATGCAGACCGTCGATCCGAGGATGCTTTAGGATCCCTCCTGACCATTGGATATAGACTGTGGTCATCCTGATGCTGACCATTTTGGGATCAGAGAGGAAATTACATAGCAGATTCCCCAAAGGTCGAAGTTGTGAAAGAACGAAGGTTGTAGATCTATGGATCTATGCGGACACATCTCGACAGTGGGATATTAGGGGCATTGGAAGGATGTTAGACCGGAGTGATGTGGCATGTTGAAATCACCTAGGGTGATGTGGAACCTCGTTCGACTTGCCACTTGTCACCCTGATTTTTGCTCTTCACAGATCCTATGTGCCCATTAGAACATGACATGTGTTACCCATTGATGGGGCCATGTGTCATTGCCTTGCCACATGTCACCCCCCTGTTACATACTCGCTTGGGATAA
>JASDQU010101664.1:64404-76012 GCA_032191745.1 Picea mariana
TGAAATCACCTAGGGTGATGTGGAACCTCGTTCGACTTGCCACTTGTCACCCTGATTTTTGCTCTTCACAGATCCTATGTGCCCATTAGAACATGACATGTGTTACCCATTGATGGGGCCATGTGTCATTGCCTTGCCACATGTCACCCCCCTGTTACATACTCGCTTGGGATAATAACAAATGAAGTACTCGAGACCCACCTATCCTTTCCTCTGCATTTAATGCACCACCACGCATAAGGGTGGATCCTTTGGGAGTCTGAGGCTTCGAACTACGGAGGTTTGGGGTGTATTATCTTAGGTAAACTGAAAGGGATGAAGGCCAAAGCTACGTGGAAATATTTCTAGATCCTTCAAGAGTTGGGGATTTCGGGACTCCAGAGTATATGCATGTAGAAAGATAAACGGGTGCTCAATGTCAAATTTTCGCAACCCTATACATTAAATGAGGATGAAGTCTCATCGGTGGATTTAACGGTGGATCGATTTCCACCATAGATGTAGGAGTGCTAGGAAGCTCTGGGACTTCGGGGAACCTTGGGATAGTACGAATGAGATGGACCCACAGGGGGACCGAAGAATGATGCTCGCACAACTTCATAAGGGCATAACTCTCAATCCAAAGCTTGGATTTGAGCATGGTAACAGTGGTTGGAAATATCTTGATGAGTAGAAACTGGTAGAGAGCTTGAGAAGAGGATTCAAGATGATTAATGAAAGTGGAATTTTGATGCCCCATCCCTAAAAAGGGTACTTAGGGGTTGGGTGTGTTACAAATTGGTATCAGAGTGGGAAACAACACTTTGCCTACTTGGACTCATGAAGATTCAAGTGATTGTTTTTATTTCTTAGAAAACTTTATGGGAGAGGGAACCCTGCTCTACACTACCTGGCAGAGCATCATCCAAACACAGGCTTGGATGGGCCGAAGAATAGTCATAAGACTATTTTACCAAGGCTAAGATGATTTTGTTGAGAGTATTACCATCGTATGGAAATTATCTACATAAGTTCCTAGAGGAGAAGGATGCAGATTAAAATTCAGTTGGGATTTTACCCAATGAGATTGAGTCAAGCTAGATTGTGAAAAAGGAAGCATATCATTTGTTTTGGAGAAATGATATCCAACCCTACAAAAGTGGAATTATGCTAAGGGGAATTAATAATAAAACTTGGATACAAATGGCATAAGACTTTTTTAGGGAGTACTTGAGTCCATAAGGAAAATGGACTCGATAGGTGGCAAGAATTGCCAAAAATGTAGGCTTATGAAGCCTCTGTTATTTAAAAAGTGTTGATTAAATGGAGGATTTGGAATTGGGAGAACAATCCTCCATGTCTAGAGGCCTCAATGGAGTAGCTGAGATAAACCTACTTGACCTGTTATAACTGAAATAATTCTTTCCAGGGTAATCCCTCTTTGCAAAATAAAGGAAGTCATGAGGACTGAGAATGAACCTCATACAAGAAGTGAAATGACATGAGCAAGTTCAAAATATCATGGTTGTGCTAGGGAAGTGTGTACCCCTATTAGCTAAGGGTAGTTCTATGCATGAGAATGCAATAGGTAAGTAAGTGGAACCCATCTGCACTACAAACATGGGTATAATACTTGGTGCACAAAGATATGTCAAAATGCATATTGCAAAGATAGGGCATGCATGTGACATGCATACATACTTATTACAGTCTTCCATTGAATGTAAAATATGGTGATCATATGGTTAGTGATGATCTGACTATGGCGGAATAAGTAAAAGGTTGATGATGTTGAGTACATAGTGCCTTGTGAGGATAAGGTAGAAGGATTAATGAAATGTTGGTCCTGAATGAGGTAGAGGAATTGTTGGGGCACTTCTAAATGACCAATGGGTCAGGATGGCATCCAGAAGTGGATGGTATCCATATAAGGTATAGCTTGGTATGCTCAAGTAGTAGTGAAATGGAATTCAGAAAAGGATTCCCTTGATCAAAAGCTCTACTAATCAAGTCTAGTTAGAAGCTTGATAAGTTGTCTTGTTGCCTTGGGAATTGTTGGAATTTCCTAGATGGTATTTATGGGTTGTTGAATAACTTTATACTAAGTTGAGGAAAAAATGCCTTCTTACTGATTGTTGTCATGCATAAGGGGGTGACATAGTTATGACTATGTCTGATTAAAATTTGATGTGGATATCATTTGAATGAATGCAAGATCTCAGCGGAGAGAGAAACTAAGTGATGAGTACCTCTATGAGAATTATCATAAGAATGATTGGAAGATCCTTGGGAGAAGGATCTAGAAGTTTGATATGTCCATGTGTATGAATCACATGGAAAAGGTACAAGCAATGAGCTTACAAGATGAATTTTTGGCTATGTTTGTATATGCTTGAGTGCATGGATTTAATGCATTGTGAGGTTTCTTGATATGGAGGATGATATTAAGATCAAATAGATATGGGTGAATGATATTAAATGTCCAAGTAATGCACACATATGATGTAAGAGTAAATGAGAAAGGATTCTCTGTTGTCAAGATAAGAGGTGAAATGATTATGCCTTTGAGGATCGCATGAGAAAGATTGTGAACAATCATGAGTTGAATGATTTTAAAGTAAAGATGGATTTTTATATTCCTTACATAAATATTTGGTACACATCTGAAGCTAACTCAAGGATGATGCCATCACATATAGTGGAGGATATGCAATAAGGAAGTTTCATGCTGAAGGAGTTCCTTGTGGAGGAACTGTGTGAAAACTTTGTCATGAGAACAAAGTCACAACCTTAATGACTGTTGAGAATTAAGGAGCGAGATACAAGCCTAAAAAATTAATGTTGACCATTATGATAACCAAATGGCAATGTGCAGAATGCATAGGTTCATGATTCATCACGAACAAAAGGTTTTTTGTTGTAGTATGCTGATTTACCAAGAAGATTTAGGTGAACCTAACCAATATTGCTCAAGAAACAGAGCATGAAGATCACAATAAGAAGTAGATTTCATAAGAAAAGAAGGAGAAAAGGAGGAACACTTTTCTCGCCCTAAGAACTATGAATTGTTTAACAGAGTTATAATCTTTAGAAGAGAAATAGTGGAAACAAGTACAGCTGGAAAAAGGAAAATAAATAAATAAGTTTAAATGAATGGGCYKGGTTAAGCTGTGATAAGTAAAGATAGTGAGACCTTGGAAAATAACTCAGTTGGACTGAAAGTCCAAGGCTGTGTGGAAGGATTTGGATGAGGGAGAAGTTCATTGACCCCTTCCTTGTTTACTAATGCAGGAAAGTGTTTCAGCATAAGGATGTTGATGGTTGTATGATCATGGAATACAACTAAAAATTTGGTTGGGATTGCACTAGCTAACACTTTCAGGAGTAATGGGGTAGAATGCATAGATATATGTTGGGGAATATCTGAAAATGTTTTATTGATTTGAATGCAATGATACAAGAATTTTTATTTTACATGACGACTAATATATTTCTGATGTAACACTTAGGAAAACACAAGCCAATACACATGAGCCAATAATTATTTCATAACCAGAGCAGAGTCACGAATGGCCAGAAAAAGACATACTTGTAACCAAACCCTTAAAATGACAGTTGGTCAAGTGGTTCCTCTCTGCTAAGAATTCAGAGCATAACCACAGCAGCAAGATCGAACAATAGCCCGACTAGGGTGGTGGATAACATGAGGATTCAAGGTGACATGCAGTAAATGCATGTCGCCTCCACCCACAATGCAATAATTCATCAGTACATGCCAACGAGTTCTTCATTAACACCATCAATCAACCCATGTATCGAGACCACCACCACATTAAAATCCCATAGCRCGAAATATGCCATAACATAATTCAAGTTCCATATAATTCAACAATTCGCATAACCAATARCACTATTACCTTGCCAAATGCGCCACCAACATTTCATACCATATGCGTATTAACCATATAACTCAATCACAATTGCAWAACCWTTTACTTGCTAGCTAGGATTTAACAATAATCRTTAAGTATTTCATGCATGTAGTATAGTTTATAGGATAGCTTTAAATTCTTCCCTTTTGCAATTGTTTCTCATTTCCTTCCAATTTTTCGCATGTAGTATTGCAAAATTGGATCCCTTTTCTTTGCATTTGTTGTAGTATTTTTGCCTTTCTCAAAACTTCTCTTCATGTAATTTCACTAACATGTTTGTTGTGCAGGTGCGATAAGAACATATAGTAATGGCATTAATGAATAGCATAGGTTGTAGTAACATAAGGAATCAATATTTCATAAATGTAAACCATAGCCAATAAAAAAATCTATCATCAACCATGTAAGCCCTGTCGCACATCACCACAACATCAAAAATGAAGAGATATGATCTTCAATAGTTCAAGGGGGTCCCACCTACTAGTATTATTTATCTCTTATAATAATAGGCTTTAGCAACACTTTGCGGGAAAACTTCATTGACATTTTTAATCGTCAACACGGGGGATATGCATGTAGAAAGAAAAATGGGCGTTCAGTGCCAAAGTGCCAAATGCCGAATTTTTCGTAACCTTGTATGTTAAACAAGTATGAAGTCCCATTAGTGGATTTAATAGTGGATGGATTGCCACCATAAATGTAGGAGCACTAGGAAGCTCTGAGACTTTAGGGAACCTTGGGATAGTATGAATGAGACAGACCCACATGGGTGCCACATGGCCTTTGACCAATGATGCTCGMAGAACTTCAGAAGGCCATAAATTCCAATCCAGAGCTCAGATTTGAGCATGGTAATGGTGGTTGGAAAGCTCTTGACAATCAAAAAATGATGGAGATCTCGAGCATATGATTCGAGATGATTAAGGAAAGAAAAKTTTTGATGCTCCATCCCTAAAAAGGGTACTTAGGGGTCGGGTGTGTTACAATCTCGATGAAGGCATCTATTGGAGGAAAAAGAAGCGATCTGAAGACAGAAAATTCGAGCTATTTGACTCGCTAAAGGTGATGAGAATACCAATTTTTTTTCAGTCCTATTTTAAATGGAGAAGAACATCCAACACCATTTGGAGCCTTGGTTCTATGCAAGGTGAAGAGGTCAATACTTTTGAAGGATGGGAAAACATGGGAAAAAACCATTTCAAATCCCTTTTCTGTGCTCCTAAGGTGGTAAACATTGATGCTATTATTCAAATATTCCAGAAATTCCCTAAATTTGTTGATGAGGAGGAGAACCATTATTTTTTGAAGAAATGTCGAAACATGAATTAAAAGAGGTTCTTCATATCTTTCAGAAGGACAAAAGTATTGGGCTAGATGGATGGTCGGTCGAATTTTATCTGGGGTTTTATGACCCTTTAGGGAATTTTTTTTTTTTCAGTGATTGAAGAGTCTCAGACGACTAGTATTATTCATGCCCCATTCAACTCTACTTTATAGCGCTAATTCCAAAGTTGGACAGCCCCAAATATTTTGATGACTTCAGGCCAATTTCTTTGTGCAATTGTGTCTACAAGGTCATCTCAAAGGTTATTTAGAGAAGATTAAAAAAGGTCTTCTGGAAGAATATTACTCAAGAGAAGTTTGGTTTTTTGGAAGGTAGAAAAATTCATGAAGCCATTGGGGTGGCTCACGAGGAGATACATAGTATGAAATCTCAGAAGTTAAAAGGGGTGTTGTTAAAAATTGACCTCTCCAAGGCATATGACAGAGTGGATTGGTCATTTATTCGATTACTACTGACACACCGAGTTTTTGAGTTGCCTTTTATCTGATGGATTATAGCATGCATCTGTTCAGTTTCTCTTGCAGTTTTAATCAATGGTGTGACCTCTACTTTCTTCCATTCTGAGCGGGTTTTAAGGAAGTGATGTCCATTATTTCCCTTGATCTTTCTATTCTTCGTTGAAGGGATTAGTAGGGCCATATCTCAAGCTATCCAACTAGGTACTATCCAAGGTATTATGATCGACCACAATATACAACTCACTCACTTATTCTTTGTGGATGAAATTCTTCTTTTCAGTAACAGATACATAGAGGAGGCTCGGAAGATCCAATAAATCTTGGATCTCTTTATGAGGGTGATGGGGATGGTTATTAATCATCTAAAATCTACACTCTCAATGTCAAGTGTTGAAGATGATATTTCTTCCCACTACCAAGTTACTTTTCATTTTGAATCTCTGAATTTTGAGGAAGGGATCAAGTACTTGGGTTTCAAACTAAAACCCAACAACTATCAAAAGGATGATTGGCTTTGGCTCATTGAAAAATTGGAGAAGAGGTTAAAATGTTGGAGTGTTGATGGATTTCTAGGGAGGGTACACTCACACTGACAAAATATGTGTTGGAAGCCATCCCAGTTTATTGAATGTCCCTTGCATGGATTTTGAAAGGAGTACTTGAAAAATCTCACAGGATATGTTTAAAATTTATCTGGTCCAATTCATAATACAATAAGATATCTCCTTGGGCGAGGTGGGAGAAGCTATCAAAAAATAAATCTCTGGGTGGTTGGGTTCTTAAGAATATCTTCCTTTTTCAAAATCTATTACAGCTTAATCTAGTTGGCATATTATTAAGTGCCCTAGCCTTTGGACACAGACTTTCCACAAAAAATAGATCTTTCTTGACTCACTAGAGGATTGGATTCACTCTCCGATAAATATTATTCAAAATATGTCCACTATATGGAAAGCAATTGTTCATTCTTTCCAGGTTATTTCGAATGGTCTTTTCTGGAGAATTTGGTGCGGCCCAAAGGTTAGAGTTGGAAAATATCCTTGTATTGGCAATTGGGTAGATCACCTCCTTCCGGATCCTATTGTTCATCACCTACATCAACAAGGTATCTTATTTTTCAACTAGGTAGTGGATCCTCTATATACTGATATCTGGAATTAGGCCTAGAAGAGCTCTAAATAGTTAGGCCTTGAGCCTCCTTTATCAAATGATTGGGCCTTTTATACTCAATATCTCCAGGAATCTCACATTTGTATTTCAGACAAGGAGGATGAACTTGTTTGGAAGCACACTCTTCATGGGGAATATACCCCAAAACTAGGATATATTTAACTTAATGTAGACATTCTTCAGGATGGTTTGGTTTGGTGGTGGAAAGGGTTGTGGAAGTTACACTGCCCTCTAAAGGAAAATAATTTTCTATGGTGTGTTATCTACAAGAAAATTCCTACATGGGAAAATCTAAGGGAAAATCCACTTCAAGGTCTTGGGTGGTGTGCTTTGTGGAAACAAGGCGATGAGTTTGTTTCACATATTCGTATTTCATGTGTGTTTAATCAACAAATCTGGAAGGAAGTATTGTTAATGATTCAGCAGGAATGTAAGTGGAATGGGGATGATGTGGAAGATGCTTGTCAAGTGTGGGCTCTGGTCCCGAAAAACAATAATAAGAAGACTCTCCCCCTCATCATCTGTTGGGGTCTTTGGCTTGCCTGAAATAGCTTAATGTTTAATGAAAGGATGTGCATTCCTGAAGTTGTGGTTTCCTAGGGATTGAGTATTCTTTCTCATTTTCCCCAAGAAAATGAATCTACTAGTGTCAAAATCATTCAACCTGAATCTTATAACCCTCTCATGCCTTCTTCTTTATTTGGTGAAGCCTCACAAAACCAAAATCATATATGTTGGGGAGGGGCAATTATTCATCTTTCGGAAAACAATCTCTTCGAAATCAAAATGGGTTTAGGTCCTGGCACAAACAACTTTTTTGAGCTTATTTCTTTAAAATTATTACTACTATCTATTGGTGAGAAAGGGATTCGGTCCATACAACTCTTTGGGGATTAGATGAATGTCATTAATTAGGTCAGAAAGACTCAATTAATATGTCAAAATATTATACTCAGGCCAATTTTGGATGAAATCTTCTTGTATCAAACAACCTTTGAAAATTTTAGTATAAAGCATGTTTATCAGGAGTGGAACAAGGATGTATATTCTTTGTCAAAGGAGGGGCTTCATCTAGATTTTGGTACATGGAATATTCAAGAAGTTAAAAATAAACACACTCATGAATACTTTCATAGACCCTTTATAGAAGGGATAATTGATAAGCATATATAGATATTATAATGCTCTTACTAATATGTACATAACACTGCCAAAAGTGCGAGGGTGTGGGATATAGATAACGCTTTCTTAGAAAAACGTCTTCTATGCAAGTATATATTTGGCGCTAGTAATTGGTGATAATTTTCTCTCCTTTTTTGGCTTTCAGTATAGTCTCGATTGGTTGTGTGTTAGTCTAGATACTTATTTTTTGGCATTATATGAAGGTATATTTTTGACATGAGGCAAGGCACTATTTATTTGTAACAGCACATACATAATCCATGCATGAAGGTCCATTCCATGTGTTAGCACTCAAATGCGCACCATTAAAATTTAAAGTTCTTCACCAAATTTTGTGCTAGATTTGCAAAATCCTAGGGTCTTTTGTCGTTCCCATATCCTCCATATTATTTCATTAATCCTTGATTAGCTCTTATTGTCATTTGTTTTCCAAATCCCGCAATCTTCATCCTGTTTTGCATTATAGGTGTGAGAGTTCCTATCATAGTCTGCCAAAACAACATACCTTGTTAAGACTTTATATCCTCTTAAGAACTTAATTTCCTCACATGGGTGTGCATTTGTTTTTATTTCCAAAACCCATTATAACCATTATTATGTTTTAAAATCTAAAAAAAGGGGGGGGGTCTTGAACAACATTTTACATGTGAAGAAACAAAGGTTCATTTTATCTTTTTAGCTTTTCTCGGGCTTATTATTTTGACCAAAAAATATTGGTCCCACAGGCCTAATCTCCAATTATCCGAGCCCACAGCTGTCGATCCAAACACCTACACAACACACAACATGGGCTAGCCAAAAACACAAAGCCTAGCGCCAAGACACATAGAGGAGGAGCCCACGAAGAGGCCTTTGTGTACAATGTGTCGATATAAATTAAGACAATTGTCATTTATAAAAGCAAACATTTCCCCCCACTATAAATGTGGGATATCCTCCCTTCATATAAATAAAACGCAGAGCATAACATCCAGTTGTTGATTGGAGAGGTCCATTCCTGATGCCCTGTTCAACAACATTGTTTCACCAAGTGTTATGGGAATAACCCACACAAGCTTTGCACAATGCATTGTTACGCAAAGTGTTGAGATTTAAATGCTAACAAACCAGTTCATCATGGATTTTTCTGCTCGAGATAGACAATACACAGGAGATACAAGCTAAAGAGACAAGTACCTAGGTGTCAAGACAATTGCCCAGTGTCAAAAAGGATGTCGAATTGGTATCAAATTCTAGATTGAAGGATCTCCCTTCCCTGGATCGAATAGACCCGCTAAACACATGCTGGAAAGAAAAGGTAAAGAACCTGAATGGTATCGTTCAATCATGTAGCCAGACCATATCTAGAAGAGAAAAATTATTCAAGAAGCTAACTGAGATAAATCTAGCTCCCTGCACCAATGAAGTCTAGGACCCGAAATTGATATTCAACTCATTGTTTTTAACCAAGAAAGAATTTGATGATCAATTTCATATCTATAAAAGACTGTCATTTGAAAATTTCTATGGCATTCTTGAATATGGTGAACATGACGCGAAAACCTAGCTAGTCATTTATGTGATTAAAAACCAAGATATTCAAGAAGCATTGCACAACTTGTATATTGATCTAAGGGACCTGGAAAGTGAATTATTCAATATAAAAATACGACATGAAACCAACGTGGTGCCCATGAAGAGCTACATCGAAGAATGGTTCAAAAAGGTTGTCGACCAAATTACCAATGAAGGTCAAAGCTGAGGAAATCCATAAAAGGACATTAGTGAGAAAATGACAAGGTATGGGACACCATCATAGTAATTTGATACTAATTATGTTCTTTTGTCTTCATCCACTTACTCTAACAAAGCTTTAACCAAGATCTGAAAATTTTCTCTTTCTTCTTGTCATGTTTTATTGTTTTCCATCACCGAATTTATTCTTTCTATAAACTTCATTCTTGTACATCTTTTCATTGTAGTCTACAGTAGTCCCAATACAAGTCATTCTGGAAAACACATTTTTATTTCACAGAATATGTATTGAACTATATATTTTTTTACAAATTTGAAGACAAATATTTTTGGGAAATATTCTCAAATGTATTTTGTGACCCAATTTATCTGAATATAAATATTTGAGGTTGTTCTATGGTGATGTTCAATGTTTGGTGTTGTTATTTGAAAATTGTATTTCTTCTTAAAATTAACTCATTTCCCTGTACATGTTCATGTTCTATATTGTGCATATATTGCAGCTTCCTATATTTCAAAATATTCTTCGATATACAAAATGTAAAGTCAGATATTTTTTTCTCTATTGTTTGTGGGTTTGAACAAAAATTGCGAGCCCAAAACACCATTCAAATTTGAACATGGTGTACATTTGGACCACAAATAATCTATTAAGATACATTAATATGAAAACAATTTAAATAAACATAAACAAAATCCCTTTAAACTTGAAGCTGACTTTCTCGAGCTCCTGGATTTCCTGCGGGTTGACCGGTTAGCGAACTGTCAAATCCTCATTTCCATTTATATCTTCACATCAAGAGCCTGACTAACCACCATCCCTTTCAAAAATTAGCCAATTATCTCACCGTGGTGTCCCAACTTAGTGCTATTTAATTCTTATCTCGCATTTTCTGTGATATACATCTTGCACCCAACACTTCCGTCATATACATTTTGCACCCAACAATTTCTTGATACACATTTTGCAAACAATGCTTTTGTCATTTGCAATTCGAACCCAGACCACTGGAACTCACAATTTTCACTATACCCAGGTTCACAGCTTTCGGAAAAACGACTTAGTAATGAGAAAGATAAAGTACAGGGAAAAGAGAAACGAGAATTTGGTTAAGTATAGAAGACGAAAAAGAAGGGTTAATATATTCACATATGTAATAGATATCCCATTTCCTGGCAAGATATTTTCTGCATGTTTCTGGAGAAGTTATATACTTATTTCATATATTTGGAAAGAATTGTGAAGGTGGTGGGCATAAAAAAAAAATGATTAGGAATTGGGAATTGTCGGAACCTACCAACACGAGGATCCACGAAAGAGATTGCAAGAAATGGTTGAGGAAAGTGGTTGGACAGTCTTCAAAATAGGCTAACAGGGGTTCCTGAGGAGACGTGAGGCCCCAACGGTCAAACTGTATTGATTAGAACTTTTGAGTGCAAACTGTGTAACACGGAAGAGGGGATGATGTAGGAGTCTGGAAGTCAATTTGTATATTGCAAAATCCGGGGGTCTGTTTACAAGTCAAGGAACACTAGAAGTGTAGTCCACCTGTCCAAGAATCCACAAGGAAAAAAGTTGAGCAAGTATGGAATTGGAGGCACAAAGGAGATTCCAATAAGTGGCGAAATATGGAAAGCAGACGCAGGGGCTTCAAAATAGGTGACAATATTTCCCCAGGAGACGTGAGGACCCAAAGGTAAAATTGCAGGTCTCGAAACTTTCATGTGAAAATTGTGTATCATGGAAGATGGTATGATCTGGGAGTGCGGTAGTAAATTTGGATATTGCGGAGGTCCAGGTGTTGTTT
>JASDQU010101664.1:101151-112546 GCA_032191745.1 Picea mariana
ATGAACTCTCATTTGCCCCTTGTGCCCTCCTTTAGGAAGCATAAGGAAACCTAAAAGTTGGGTGGATAAGATCATCTCATCTCATCCCTAATCAATTTGATGGTAGTGTACTTTGTTGAGATTTGGGTACCTTGGAAAGTGGTCCCCTTGTGTTTATGAACTTCTAAACACGAGGGAAGTACTTTGTACCTTGTACCATGTACTTTATGTCTAATTTCACTTTGACATAGGAGATTTAAGTCAAAAGTGAAATTTGTCATTTTAGCCTAATTTGACAATTAATTCACTTTGTGGGTAAATTAAAGGACATAAAGTGAAACTATGGAAACTTAAGTAAAGTGGGTTTTGAGTTGAGATTCTTTTGAGATGATCTCAACCATTAAGTTTTTTTATTGTAATTATATAAAAGTAAAAATTATAATATATATATATATATATATATATATATATATAATCAAGTTTGATGAGTTAGTTATAATGATTAAATAATATGAATTATAAGTAAAAGGTTGTAGGTGAAGTCTTTAAATTGATTACTTTTCTCAATATTATATTAAGATATCATATTACGTACGTTGTTTAGTAGATTTATGTACATTGTTGAGTAGACTTTTTTGAGTTATAAATAAAATATTTTATATTTAATTTATAAATTATTTATTTTCATAATAATATTTAAAAAAATTGTATTATAATAAATATTTATTTGGGTTGTATGTGTTTTTTTTTAATAGTTGTTGTATAATTATATGAATTTTATTTGTCTGGGATGATGGATGGAGTGTTTATTTGATATCTTGGACATTTCAAAACACTCTATAAATATTCATTTTTATATTTTATATTTTTTTGTTATTAATAATAAAAAAATACAAATTAAATATTTTACATTTAATTTAAAAGATTTATTGTTATAGTAAGACTTAAATATATTAATATATAAATTCTTATAGTAAGACTTAAATATATTATGATATAAATTCTTATCATATTTAATAATATAATTAGTTAATAGATTTTTATTGTGGTTACTCAAAGGGTTAGAATCTCTATAATACCCATGTTTCCCGTAGGTTGTAATTAATCATGAATTATGATCATCATTCTTTTTATCTATGACATGGGAACATTGTAAATGTATTATTGTTTAGATTGTCAATATCTGATTGTGGGGGTGAAGCCTTGAAGTACTGACCATGATATCACTAGAAGAAAGAGTGAGGAAACAATAGAGGGGGTTCGCTATGTCAAAATGACCCAAATTCTCCTTGCTGAAATAATAGGCCTCATTCGGATCTCAAGGAAAAATCAACTAATGAAAGAAATATTAGTGGTTGAACAATCAACAACCCCCATGAATGGAAACATGGAGGGTTTGGCTAAGGAGACAGAAAACTGTCAACCCGAAGTACCACAGAGTGAAGTTTTCCTGCAAGCCCAGACTTACCTGAGTTTCTTCTGACAGAAGGAACATGATAGGTCCAGAACCTTCCTGGGGAGGAAAAAGGCGTGCAAGAGTACACAAAAAGACAGAGAAGAAGGAGACATATATGGGAGAGGGGAATGCACAACCTGGATAAGCAGAGAGAAAGAGGAGGAGCGCATGAGGTTCTCAAGTGGAGAAAAAGAACATAAGGATTAAAGTCATTCTGGTTAAAAGGAAAGAACAAGAGAAAGGATTTAGGACAATTTACAGAAAATAAGACCTGAGTAGAAGGTCACGAGCTTGATACTGAGGGAGCATCTGATAAACCTCGCAGAGGCTGTGATAGAGAAAGAACCTCTGAGAAACTGCAAAGGTTCCCTAGTGATATCATGGATTGGCACGGGGGTGTCTAGAGTGCTAAGAATGAATGCCTCTAAGCCTATGGTTGGGTGGAAAGGAGAACACCCACAATCAGTTGGTCGGTGATTGACTGTAATAGATAAGTATGTCGTTCACCCTGTACACTTGGATTGAAATGAATTATTTGAATGTCTGAGTTTGCTTAGCTCTGAGTTAATTGGGTAATGTTATTTTATCTATTTTCAAAGTTTATGTGTTTGTGTGTGTATTTCATGGTTGAATAAATGAACCTTTGATGTTCTATAAATTTCAATTGTTTCTCTTCTGAAATCCTAGTGCAAGGAGTGCATAGTGGCAACGCAAGGAGTGCAAAGGCAGAATCGTTTTTAGACTCGATAGCTCAAAAGAGATAGCATGAAATTTCATAGAGTGAGTGGAAGGAGTGCACATATGCTTGCTTGAGTATAAAAGCTTGAAGGAGAGACCCATGCAAAGTGTGCATAGGGCCAACACTTAGTGAAGTGTTCAAATGATCTCAAGGTGAGTGAGCGCAAGGAGTGTGCAGGAGATTTTTCCAAGTCTCAAGTTCAAGAGAAAGAGTGCAAAGCGTGTGCCAAATCCTAAGTCCTTTAAAGGTGATGAAAATAGGAAAGATAGCGATATTTATCGTTGGAAAGGAAGGATTCCTTTGTCTTGAGGATGAGCATACAAGATCCATTCGAGAGGATCCAAAGTATTTTACGACTCTTGGATTTGGAGAAGTGCAGGTGTTAACCCCTCAAAGTCCTTTAGACTTTGCGAGTTTAGAGAATTTTGTGTGTTTGTCGTAAAGGAGGCAAACTCTTCGAAATCCTGGAGCCCGAAGTTAATCTGGGTCGTTGGTAGTAGAGGGACGTGTGTTCGCATATCAATGGTTATCTGAAAGTCCGGTTATCCGGAAAAATTGAAGTATGATCAAAAGAGAATGCAAGTTTCCCAAAGCTTCGAAGGCTAGAGAAAATCTTGGTTGTTGGTGTCGTAGGTGCATGTGGTGACAGATCGATCATGGTTCAGAGTTCGACAATCTGGAAGATCTAAGGTGTGTTTCATTTTGGATAGAGAACTCCTGAAGGTCGGAGTAGATCTTGACCGCCCATTGTTGAGGACACGCACACCGTCGATCCAAGGATGCTTCAGGATCCCTCCTGACCATTGGATATAGACCGTGGTCAGCCTGACGCTGACCACTCTGGGATCAGAGAGGAAATTACATAGCATATTCACCAAAGGTCAAAGTTGTGAAAGAACGAAGGTTATAGATCTATGTATCTATGTGGACACATCTCGACCGTGGGATATTAGGGGCATTGGAAGGATGTCAGACTAGAGTGATGTGGCATGTTGAAATCACCTAGGGTGACGTGGAACCTCATTTTAATTTCCATGTGTCACCCTGATTCGTCCTCTTCACAGATCCTATGTGCCCATTAGAACATTACATTTGTCGCCCATTGATGGGGCCATGTGTCATTGCCTTGCCACATGTCACCCCCTTGGCACATACTCGCTTGGCATAATAATAGGTGGAGTACTCGAGACCCACCTGTCCTTGCCTTTGCATTTAATGTGCCACCACGCATAAGGGTGGATCCTTTGGGAGTCTAGGGTTTCGATCTCCAGAGGTCTGGGGTGTAGTATCTTAGGTAAATGGAAAGGGATGAAGTCCAAAGCTACGTGGAAATATTTTTGGATCCTTCAAGAGTTTGGGATTTCGGGACTCCAGAGGACATGCACGTAGAAAGATAAAGGGGTGCTCAACGCCAAATTTTCGTAAACCTATACGTTGAATGAGGATGAAGTCTCGTCGGTGGATTTAACAGTGTATGGATTTCCACCATAAATGTAGGAGTGCTAGTAAGCTCTGGGACTTCGGGGAACCTTGGGATAGTATGAATGAGATGGACCCATAGGGGCATCGACCAATGATGCTCGCACAACTTCATAAGGGCATAACTCTCAATCCAGAGCTCAGATTTGAGCATGGTAACGGTGGTTGGAAATATCTTGACGAGTAGAAAGTGGTGGAGAGCTTGAGAAGAGGATTCAAGATGATTAATGAAAGAAGAATTTTGAAGCCCCATCCCTAAAAAGGGTACTTAGGGGTTGGGTGTGTTACAAATTGGTATCAGAGAGGGCAAAAACACTTTGCCTGCTTGGGCTCACGAAGATTCAAGTGATTATTTTTATTTGTTAGAAAACTTTATGGGAGAGGGAACCCTTCCCTACACTACCTAGCAGAGCATGATTCAAACACAGGCCTAGATGGGCCAAAGAATAGTCATAAGACTATTTTACCAAGGCTAAGATGATTTTGTTGAGAGTATTACCATCATATGGAATTTATCTACATAAGTTCCAAGAGGAGAAGGATGCAGATTAAAATTCAGTTGGGATTTTACCCAATGAGATTGAGTCAAGCTAGATTCTGGAAAAGGAAGCATTTCATTTGTTTTGGAGAAATGATATCCAACCCTACAAATGTGGGATTATGCTGAGAGGAATTAATAATAAAAATTGGATACAAATGGCATAAGACTTTTTTAGGGAGTACTTGAGTCCATAAGGAAAATGGACTCAATAGGTGGCAAGAATTGCCAAAAACGTAGGCTTATGAAGCCTCTGTTAATTAAAAAGTGTTAATTAAATGGAGGATTTGGAATTGGAAGAACAATCCTCGTTGTCTAGAGGCCTCAATGGAGTAGTTGAGATAAATCTACTTGACCTGTTATAACTGAAATAATTCTTTCCAGGGTAATCRCTTATTTGCAAAATAAAGGAAGTCATGAGGACTGAGAATGAACCTCATACAAGAAGTGAAATGACATAAGCAAGTTAAAAATATCATGGTTGTACTAGGGAAGTGTCTACCCTTATTAGCTAAGGGTAGTTCTATGCATGAGAATGCAATAGGTAAGTAAGTGGAACCCATCTGCACTGCAAACATGGGTATAATACTTGGTGCATGAATATATTTCGAAATGAATATTGCAAAGATAGAGCATGCATGTGACATGCATATATACTTATTATAGTCTTCCATTGAATGTAAAATATGGTGATCATATGGTTAGTGATGATCTGACTATGGCAGCATAAGTAAAAGGTTGATGTTGTTGAGTACATAGTGCCTTGTGAGGATAAGGTAGAAGGATTAATGAAATGTTGGTCCTGAATGAGGTAGAGGAATTGTTGGGGCACTTCTAAATGACCAATCGGTCGGGATGACATCCAGAAGTGGATGGTATCCATATAAGGTATAGCTTGGTATGCTCAAGTAGTAGTGAAATGGAATCTAGAAAAGTATTCCCTTGATCAAAAGGTCTGTTGATCAAGTTTAGTTAGAAGCTTGATAAGTTGTCTTGTTGCCTTGGGAATTGTTGGAATTTCCTAGATGGTATTTATGGGTTGTTGAATAAATTTATAATAAGTTGAGGAAAAAATGCCTTCTTACTGATTGTTGTCATGCATAAGGGGGCGACATAGTTATGACTATGTCTGATTAAACTTCGATGTGGATATCATTTGAATGAATGCAAGATCTCAGCAGAGAGAGAAGCTAAATGATGAGTACCTCTATGAGAATTATCATAAGAATGATTGAAAGATCCTTGGGAGAAGGATCTAGAAGTCTGATATGTCCATGCATATGAATCACATGGAAAAGGTACAAGTAATGAGCTTGCAAGATGAATTTTTTGCTATGTTTGTATATGCTTGAGTGCATGGATTTAATGCATTGTGAGGTTTCTTGATATGGAGGCTGATATTAAGACCAAATAGATATGGGTGAATGATATTAAATTTGCAAGTAATGCACACATATGATGTAAGAGTAAATGAGTAAGGATTCCCTGTTGTCAAGATAAGAGGTGAAATGATTATGCCTTTGAGGATCGCATGAGAATGATTATGAATAATCATGAGTTGAATGATTTTAAAGTAAAGATGCATTTTTATATTCCTTATATACATATTTGGTATTTATATAATCATTACATGTAAGAATACACAAAAAGGCAGAGAAGAAGGAGACAAACTAGGGAAAGGGAAATGAGTGACCTGGATATGCGGAGAGAAAGAGGAGGAGCATGAGAGGTTCTCAAGAAGAGAAGAAGAACATAAGGATTTAAGTGGTTCTAGTTAAGGAATATAAAAATGATTAAATTCAATTGATATTTGAGTTACATTTGGAAATTTTGGTATGTTGATAGGATGCATATGTCAATAATGATATTCCCTTTTTATTTGTACCCTTGAATGGATGAAAATGACTTGGACTGTTAGTATACATACTCTTGAAAATAAAATGTGCATGAAAACTAACAATTTGTTTGGTTGAGGAATGTTTAAATTGCAAGAAGAGAAGGGTCTTGGATATGGAAGTGTTGTAAGCCCATAAGGAAGACCAATTGCATGTTGAACTAAAATTATATGGGAAGAAATGTACCATACTTGTGAATCTAGTTTCTATGTGGAACATATCAAAAAATAAAAAATTGGAAATATGTGGGTGACAGATTTGCAAGAAAAATCTGAACTTGAAATTGATGATAATATCTCATAATTTCTATATATCGGTGATACAGCTGAGACGCAAAATATCTGTCTAGGAAGGGAAGGTGAAGGTTGTCAATTTGGAAAGCATGAAATCATGGAAAAGGCTACTGTTGAGACACGAGAGCCTTGTGGTAAGCCATGATCACCCTAGAATATGTTGGTTGTGGAAATACAAGGCGGAGGGACGCCTTGGAAGAGCATGTCTAAGGGATGCTTCGACTGTAAGKATCAATGAACTATTTAGAAATCTTYCTGTGTGAGAAATCCCTGGAAAGGCAAAATGGATCGACTGAGGGATTGTATAACAGAGAAGGGTATGCCTGAGCCTTGGCTTGGAGGGTGAGTGACCATAAGGAAGAGGATACTTTGATGATTATTATAAACTATTKTTTGGGATCATTCACACAATGGGTATGTCCAGGAAAAATAGTGAGCCAAGATAACAAGATAACCATGTGGATGTGAATCTATGAATTGCACAGATAAGTATTATGTTAGATTTGAAGTTTTCCTCTTGAATTTTTCACAATAATAAAATGTTTCTGTGTGAAATTGTGATTAATATGATTGTTGTCCAATATTATTGAAGGCAGGTGATGAAGGCCAAGATTCTGGAAAGGACCCGACCAAGAAAGAGGAACAATATTTATAAAGTAGTTGAATGACAAAGGCATGACAGGTGTTACTGAGAGAGAACACCGAGGAAGATGTTCCTTTTTAAGGGGGAGGGGATTGTAATATCCATGTTTCCACCATCTTTTAATTAATCATTAGTCATGATCACCATGCTATGGAATGGGAAAAATGTAAATGTATTATTTTTTATATTGCCAATAACTGACCGTGGGATTGAAGCCTTGAAGTATTGGCCATGATATCAGTAGAGGAAAGAGTGAGGAAACAATAGAGAGGGTTCACTATGTGAAAATGACCCAAATTATCCTTGTTGAAATAATAAGCCTCATCCAGATCCCAATGGAAAATAAGTTAATGAAAGAAAGAATGATGGTTGAATAATAAACTACCCCCATGAATGGAAGCATTGAGGGTCTGGCTGAGGAGACAAAAAATTGTCAGCCTGAAGTACCCCAAACTATAGTTTTCTTGCAGGCCCAGACTAACCTGAGTTTCTTCTAAAAAAAGGAATAGGATAGGTCCAGAACCTTCATGTGGAGGAAAAATACATCTAAGAATACACAAAAAGGCAGAGAAGAAGGAGACAAACTAGGGAAAGGGCAATGAGTGACCTAGATATGCGGAGCGAAAGAGGAGGAGCATGAGAGGTTCTCGAGAAGAGAAGAAGAACATAAGGATTTAAGTGGTTCTAGTTAAAAGGAAAGAATAAGAGAAAGGATCTTGGATAATTTACATAAAACAAGACTTGAGCATAAGGTCATGAGCTTGATGCTGAGGGGGCATTTGATAAACCTCACAAAGGTTGTGACAGAGAAAGAACCTCTGAGAGACTCCAAAGGTTCCTAGTGATATCAAGGCTTGGCATGGGAGTGGCCAGAGTGCTAAGAATGAATTCCTATGAGCCTATGGTTGGGTGGAAATGAGAACACCCACAGTCAGTTGGTTAGTGATCAACTGTAATAGATAAGTATTTCATTCACCCTACGCTCTTGGATTAAAATGCATGATTTGAATGTCTAAGTTTTCTTATCTCTGAGTTAGTTGGGTAATGCTATGTTATATATTTTCAAAGTTTATATCCCTGTGTGTGTATTTCATGGTTGAATGAATGAACCTTTGATGTTCTATAAGTTTCAATTGTTTCTCTTTTGAAATCCTGGTGAAAGGAGTGCACAGTCGCCACACAAGGAGTGCGAAGGGAGAATCGTTTTAAGACTCGATAGCTCAGGAGAGATAGTGTGAAATTTCATAGAGTGAGTGATAGGAGTGCACATAAACTCACATGAGTATGAAATATCAAAGGAGAGACTTGTGCAAAGTGTGCATAGGGCCAACACTTAGTGAAGTGTTGAAAGGATCTCTAGGTGAGCGAGCGCAAGGAGTGCACGGGAGATTTTTCTAAGTCTCAAGTTTAGGAGAAAGAGTGCAAAGCATGCGCCAGAGCCTAAGTCTTTTAAAGCTGACAAAAATAGCAAAGATAGTGAGATGTAGTGCTTGAAAGAGAGGATTCTTTTGTTTGGAGGATAAGAGGATGAGATACATTCGGGAGGAGGCAAATTCTTTCATGACCATTGGATTTGGAGAAGGAGCATGGTTGTTAACCCCTCGAAGTCCTTTGGAATTCGCGAGTTTGGTGAATTTTGTGTGTTCATCATAAAGGAGGCAAGTTCTCCGAAGTCCCTAAGCTCAAAGTTAATCTGGTTCATTGGTATTAGAGGGACGTGTGTCCGTAGATCAACGATTATTTGGAAGTTCGGTTATCTGATGAAATCAAAGTGCGATCGCAAGAGCGTACATGTTTCCTGAATCTTTGAAGGTCAGAGAAAATCTTATTCGTTGGCACCAAGTGCACATGGCGACATATTGAGCATGGTTCAGAGTTCGGTGCTCCAGAAGATCTGAGGTGTGCTGTGTTTTGGATCGAGAAATCCAGAAGGTCGGACTAGATATTGATTTCCCATTGTTGAGGACACATGGACCATTGATCCGATGATGCTTTGGGATCCCTCCTGATCGTTAGATATAGACTGTGGTCAACCTAGCACTAACCACTCTGGAAGCAAAGAGGAAGTTACACAGCGGATTCCCCGAATGTCGAAGTTGCGAAGTAATGGAGGTTGTAGATATATGGATCTACGTGGACACATCTCGACCATGGGATATAAGGGATATTTGAAGGTTGTCATACCAGAGTGATGTGGCACATTGATGTCACCAAGGGTGACATGAAACCCCATTCAACTTGCAACATGTCACCTTGATTCATGCTCTTCACAGATCCTATGTGCCCATTAGAACGTGACACGTGTCTCCCATCAATGGGATCACATGTCATTGCCTTATCATGTGTCACCCCCCTGGCGCATACTCGCTTGGCCTAATAACGAGTGGAGTACTCAAGACCCACCTATCCTTTCCTCTACATTTAATCCACCACCACGCGTAAGGGTGGACCCTTAGGCAGTCTGAGGCTTCAGAACTCTGGAGGTTTGGGGTGTAGTATCTTAGGTAAACCAAAAGGGCTGAAGGATAGAGCTATGTGGAAATATTTCAGGATCTTTCGAGAGTTCATGATTTTGTGACTCCGGGGTGTTGAGGAAAAGATATGAAACATTCTTACTCAATCATTTTAGGATACTTCTTGGCTAAAGAAAAATAGACGAGAATATCACCATATGTTTATAGCCAACAAGAATAACATCCTAACTCACAAGTATTAATTACAAGTGATTAGGCTAGTCTTTTATCAACAAAAAGATTGCTAGAAATTCACTTTTTATGCAATTTTATTAACATATCAGTTGCTGAAATAAATGTAAAGATAGAATAAAAGTCACCAAGATGATATCAAGACAGATCATAAATAAAGAAATCCTTTATTTCATTCAAATTCACCAAACATTCATTTTCTTTACAAAATCTCATGCATACATTTTGGGCCAAAGTCAAACTTAGACATCCCCGATGGAACATACAAAAGGACCTCTGACAGAAAACCAAAATTGAACTCTAAAAGTTGGATCATCTTGCCACATATTGTTGCCCACTCAACTCTGCACAATAGCCTTTGTCAGTCATGAAAACTAATTCGCAAACAGATAAGTCTACACAGACTATCGATCAACACCTCTGAAAAGAAAGTGTCTAAATGATGTGATTGATCCCTGAATATTGTTGTCTACAATAAGACCCTGCTATCATAAAAGATAATTAGTCTTGTGATGAATCAATGAATGAATGAAAACTGAACTATCTCAACATAAAATCAAAGAGAAAACCTTAGTATGCTTCAGCTTCTATCCTCTACTTGTTCCTCCCTTTAATTTCGCTTTTAACAAATTAAAATTGGTTGAAGTAGTTGAACCAACTCATTAGTTAAGTTAATTAAAAGACTCAACTAACTTTAGTTAGGGGGAAGAGTAATAATTAAAATAAGGGTCGTAAAATAAATAATAACTAGTAGGTGGGACCCCTTGTGACTCCCTTTAGTTCATAACAATCATGACAATCATAACATAACCATTAGTTAAGAAAACACACTTCCTTGTGCCTCCCATCAACATATTCACTTTTGGCAATTTTAGCTTATGAAATTTGGAATTATTTCAAAAATAACACTCATATATCCAAAATAAAACATGTTGTCCAAAGATCCCTGAAGTCAACTGTCATAAAACAATAGATAAAATAAAACTCAAAAACTATATTTCCCAGTCTGCGGTGCAACCCTTCCTTGATTATTGTTGTCACCTCTTGATTTACCTGAATTTTCCTTTGGTTGTGCAGAGCCTTTAGGCCTAATATCGTTTATCACATGGGAAAAATTGTCCCTCAAATGAATTCGAGAAGATATAGATTTGTTAGATTCATTGGAGGGTGAGGAAGGGGAAGCAGTGACTTTACCTTTATCAAGAGCATGGTGGGCCTCAGTTTTCAATATCTTGCTAGCTTGGGAGGATTGCAATGGCGAATGGTCAAGGGAAGCTTGGACAATTTGGGCCAACCATGATGTTGGGAGACTGTCGGGTGGAAAATCTCCTTCCATCCATCATTTTCTGGGACCTTGGGTTGTAATGAGACATGAGGAGGTACGGAGATACCAGGGGCTTATGGGGCTTTAAAAAGAGGCCTTTTAGGCCTAGGTTGGACTATTCCCTTACCAATCCAATTGAAAAATCTAACATGAAACAATTGGCCTAGCTTTTGTGAATCAACCATGGTCAAGTGGGTTAGTGTAAGATCCAGGCAGTCGTCAGAAATGACCAATTACCTCATGGAGCAAGAGTCTTCTCTGATACAAGTCCAAGCCGAAGGTGATGGACGCTGCTGCTGCTGACAGGAAAAGTATGATGAAGAAGAAGAAAGATGGGCCCTCCA
>JASDQU010101664.1:112647-122699 GCA_032191745.1 Picea mariana
TGTGCTCACTGTAGAGCACATGAGAACCCCAACATCTCTAGCATAAACCTGCAGTCCTGCTCACACTCGAAAAGGGCATCAGTAACAAAGGTGGGGTGGTATTACCACCCCGCAAATATAATATATATATATATATATATATATATATATATGACTGAAATAAAACAATCAATATGCATGTGAGGAAACAAACTAACATGAAATTCAAATGGTATAATACACGGAAGAATGCCTACCTACCTATACTTACCTGTGGAGTCATGTCCCACCACCTTGGTGGGGTTTGAGGAGGCACCTACTAATGGGTAATGGGTGTCTTCTCCCTTCCAAAGTGGACAAATAGTACGAGTTATCAACTGATTCCATTCCGACTTTGAAAGGTCCGAGCCATGATTGTGTACTTCCTTTCACATTAGTTGGCTCTCCTTTATGAGTATCCCACATCCATACCAAATCTCCCTCCTTGTATCTTTTGATCTTGTGTTTGGTTGTTCCTTGAACAACCATGGTGTACTGTACTGAGGGAGGTGGGTGGGCTTCTGCTGTAAAAACTTCTTGTTGGGGTGGATGGATTTGTATGTCCTCTTCATCCTTTTTTCTTTTTAATATCTTCACCGTCCCAACTTATTTGTTCTAAAATTCATCTAGGAGTTGTTGGTATTCTTCCTTCTTAGGCCATTCAATCTGGTCAAACTCTTCTTTTGTTGCAAAGGGCATATATTTCGGAGAATATTCTTGAATAGTTTGTATCACATCTTTCTACACTTTATTGTCATTTATGGGAGGAACAATATCTTGCATGTGATTTCTATTTATTGCTACATTGAGTAAACGTCCAACTGTCCCATCTTTCAAAGGTAATCGCAAAAAGGTGAGATCCATCTCAAGGGACTCGCCTATCCTTGCACCAAACTTCCTAGGCAACAACATTCCCCATACATCCAGGACATCAACCACTATAATATCTATATGGACTGTCTTCTCAGGGAATTCTTTCAAATGTACTTCGACATTTTCAACCACACCATGTGTGGGTATTGATTTAGATTCAAAACCACTCACATTCCTGTAAGGCCTAGTGACCTTCAAACCGATTTGCTGCATGACTTTAAGAGACATCATATTTGCACCAACACTTGTATCTAGCATGCAATTGTTAAGGCATTTTTTTTTCATCATTAGAGTCATGAAGAAAGGGGGGTTTTCACCATACTGGACCCTGAAATGATTAGCCTGCAACATGAGGCAGAGCACTATTTATTTGTAACAACACATACATAATCCATGGATGAAGGTCCATTCCATGTGTTAGCACTCAAATGCGCACCATTAAAATTTAAAGTTCTTCACCAAATTTTGTGCTAGATTTGCAAAATCCTAGGGCCTTTTGTCGTTCCCATATCCTCCATATTATTTCATTAATCCTTGATTAGCTCTTATTGTCGTTTGTTTTCCAAATCCCGCAATCTTTGTCCTGTTTTGCATTATAGGTGTGAGAGTTCCTATCATAGTCTGCCAAAACAACATACCCTATTAAGACTTTATATCCTCTTAAGAACTTAATTTCTTCACATGGGTGTGCATTTGTTTTTATTGCCAAAACCCATTATAACCATGGGGGGGGGGACTTGAACAACATTTTACATGCGAAGAAACAAAGGTTCATTTTAGCTTTTCATCTTTTCTCGGGCTTATTATTTTGACCAAAAGGTATTGGTCCCACGGGCCTAATATCTAATTATCTGAGCCCATAGATTTCGAGCCAAACACCTACACCACACACAACATGGGCTAGCCAAAAACAAAAAGCATAGCGCCAAGACACATAGAGGAGGAGCCCATGAGGAGGCCTTTGTGCACAACGCATCGATATAAATTAAGACAGTTGGCATTTATAAAAGTAAACATTTCCCCCCCCTATAAATGTGGGATATCCTCCCTTCATATAAATAAAACACAGAGCATAACAACCAGTTGTTGATTGGAGAGGTCCATTCATGATGCCTTGTTCGACAAAATTGTTTGACCAAGTGTTATGGGAATATCCCACGTAGGCTTTGCACAATGCATTGTTACGACAAGTGTTGAGATTTAAATGCTAACAAACCAGTTCATCATGGATTTTTCTGCTCGAGATAGACAATACACAGGAGAGACAATCTAAAGAGACAAGTACCCAGGTGTCAAGATAGTTTCCCAGTGTCAAAAAGGATGTCGAATTGGTATCAAATTCTAGATCGGAGGATCTCCCTTCCCTGGATCGAATAGACCAGCTAAACACATGCTGGAAAGAAAAGGTAAAGAACATGAATGGTATTGTTCAATAATGTAGCTAGACCATATCTAGAAGAGAAAAACTATTCAAGAAGCTAACTAAGATAGATCTAGCTACCTGCACCAATGAAGTCTAGGACCCGAAATTGATATTCAACTCATTGTTTTTAACCAAGAAAGCATTTGATGATCAATTTTATATCTATAAAAGACTTTCATTTGAAAATTTCTATGGCATTCTTGAATATGGTGAACATGACGTGAAAACCTGTCTAGTCGTTTATGTGATTAAAAAACAAGATATTCAAGAAGCATTGCACAACTTGTATATTGATCTAAGGGACCTGGAAAGTGAATTCTTCAATATAAAAGTACGACATGAAATCAACGTGGCGCCCATGAGGAGCTACATCAAAGAAAGGTTCAAAAAGGTTGTCGACCAGATTACCAATGAAGGTCAAAGCYGAGGAAAGCCATAAAAGGACATCAATGAGAAAATGAAAAGGCATGGGACACCATCATAGTAATTTGATACTAATTACGTTCTTTTGTCTTCATCCACTTACTCTAACAAAGCTTTAACCAAGATCTRGAAATTTTCTCTTTCTTCTTGCCATGTTTTATTGTTTTCCATCGCCAACTTTCTTCTTTCTATAAACTTCATTCTTGTACATCTTTTCATTGTAGTCCACAACAATTCCAATACGAGTCATTTTGGAAAACACATTTTTATTTCACAGAATATGTATTGAACTATATACTTTTTTACAAATTCGAAGACAAATATTTTTGGGAAATATTCTCAAATGTATTTTGTGACCCAGTTTATCTAAATATAAATATTTGAGGTTGTTCTATGGTGATCTTCAATGTTTGGTGTTGTTATTTGAAATTTTTATTTCTTATTAAAATTAACTCATTTCCCTGTACATGTTCATATTCTATATTGTGCATATATTGTAGCTTCCTATATTTCAAAATATTCTTCGATATACAAAATGTAAAGTCATATATTTTTTTCTCTATTGCTTGTGGGTTTGAGCAAAAATTGTGAGCCCAAAACACCATTCAAATTCAAACATGGTGTACATTTGGACCACAAATAATCTATCAAGATACATTAATATGAAAACATTTTAAATAAACATAAACAAAATCCCTTTAAACTTGAACCTAACTTTCTCGGGCTCCTAGATTTCTCGCAGGTTGACCGGTTAGCGAACTGTCAAATCCTCGTTTCCATTTATATCTTCACATCAAGATCCCGACCGACCACCATCCCTTTCAAAAATTAGCCAAATATCTCACCGCGGCGTCCCAACTTAGTGCTATTTAATTCTTATCTCGCATGTTCCATGATATACATCTTGCACCCAACACTTCCGTCATATACATTTTTCACCCAACAATTCCGTGATACACATTTTGCAGACAACACTTCTGTCATTTGCAATTCGAACCTGGACCACTGGAACTCGCAATTTTCACTATACCCGGGTTCACAGATTTCGAAAAAATGACTTAGTAACGAGAAAGATAAAGTACAGGGAAAAGAGAAACGAGAATTTGGTTAAGTATAGAAGACGAAAAATAAGGGTTAATATATTCACATATGTAATAGATATCCCATTTCCTGGCAAGATATTTTCTGCATGTTTCTGGAGATGTTATATACTTATTTCATACACTTGGAAAGAATTGTGAAGGTGGTGGGCATAAAAAGCAACGACTAGGAATTGGAAATAGTCTGAACCTTCCAACTCGAAGATCCATGAAAGAGATTGCAAGAAATGGTCGTGGAAAGCGGTCAGACAGTCTTCAAAATAGGCTAACAAGGGTTCCCGAGGAGACGTGAGGCCCCAACGGTCAAACTGTATTGATTAGAACTTTTGAGTGCAAACTATGTAACATGGAAGAGGGGCTGATGTAGGAGTCTGGAAGTCAATTTGTATATCGTGGAATCTGGGGGGTTGTTTGCAGGTCAAGGAACACTGGAAGTGCAGTATGCTTTTCTAGGAATCCACAAGAAAAAAAGTTGAGTAAGTATGGAATTAGAGGTGCGAAAGAGATTTCAATAAATGGAGAAATATGGAAAGCAGAAGCAGGGGCTTCAAAATAGGGTGACAATATTTCCCCAAGAGACGTGAGGACCCAAAGGTAAAATTGCAGGTCTTGAAACTTTCATGTGAAAATTGTGTATCACGGAAGATGGTATGATCTGGGAGTGCGGTAGTAAATTTGCATATTACGGAGGTCCAAGTGTTGTTTGTAGGTCATGAAACAATGAAAGTGCAATATAGATCTCGCTTGCTCAGGAATCCACGATCTGAAAAGTGGCAAGGCATCCAATGGCTAGCGGTCGGTCGGAGTCACGATATAAAATCACGAGCACAAATGTGAACCCGTGAGTCCGCCAACGTGCGCCTTGACACATTTTTTGGAAAAAAGACTAAGTAACGAGAAACAGAGACTAGAGGGGAAAAATAAACAGTAATTTGGTTAAGTATAGAAGAGGGAAAAGAAATTCTAATATATTCAAATCTGCAATAGATATTTCATTTCCTAGCAAGATATTTTCTATATGTTTCTGGAGAATTTGTATACATATTGCATATACTTGGAAATAAGTCTAAAGGTAGCGGGCACATGAAACAACAACCAGAAATTGGAAATTTCCTGAACCCACGAACTCGACGATCCGCGAAAGAGATGTCAAGAAATAGTCAAGTGTGGAAAGTGGTCGGACGGGCTTCAAAATAGGGTGACAAGGGTTCTCGAGGAGATGTAAGGCCCCAATTGTCAAATTGTATATATCGGAAAATTTCAGTGCAAAATGTGTAACATGAAAGAGGGTATTCATGCCATCCTCAATGCATATTCATTCTTCTTTTACTAGTAACAACTCAATGCACAGGTTCGCTTATTGGCATTAACAAGAAAAAAATGTATTCAACATCCATTTATAGGAGCCCGACCGACCCCCAGATTGGTGCTATTATAAATCTTGCACCCAAAACTTGAGTCATATATAGTTCCACCATATACATCTTACACCCAAAACTTGAGTCATATACAGTTCCACCATATACGCCTAGTTCTTATATCATTATAATGAATATATTTTTTTTATTTTTCATTATAGTTATATAAAAGTAGAGAATAATGAGAATATTTTTTATATTTTTCATTATAATTGTATAAAAGTAAAAAATAATGAATATATTCTTATTTTTTTTATTATGGAAATTTTCATATTTCACAGAAAGGCCACGACTAGTTGTTTGTTGTGATACATCATTTCAACAAGATGTGTGTGCTCATTCCATGCAACAAGATAGTCTCTAGATGAGAAGCAACTAATTTATTCTTTAGTCATGTGTGGGTACATTTTTGTATTTTCGAGCTCCATCATACTTGATTGATATAATAGATTTTTGAATATATTTTTGACAATACTCTAGGAGATAATGGATACTAAGATGAGATATTCCATGCATTTGATGCCCACACTAATGGACAAATGAAAGTTGTCAACTGGAAGTTGGTATAATTGTTGAGAGGGTATAATAGCAAGCATCCAAGGACAACAGACAAGCACTCGGTGTACATCCAACACTCATATAATTGAGCACTACATTCTTCGACCAAAATATCACCTTTTGAGACTTGCTTCAACTATTTATCTCATTGACCATTTGACATTGTGTATGGGTAGTAGAAGGATGAAGCGTAGTTGCAAGGACATGAGAACAAGGCAAGCACATTTGTGGACAAGATTAGGAAAATACTCTGAAGTTACAAGAGAAGCTTGAGAGAAGCCATCAACAACATAAATCTAGAAATGAACAACACAGAGAATATCATAAATTTCATGTTGGATATAAGGTGTGGATTTACCTCTACAAGGAATGATTGCAAAGAGTAGTGAATAAACTCTATCCCCTTAGATACAAACCTTTTGATATTATTGTGTAGGTGAACATTGAGAATGCCTTCAGAATGAGACTTCGGTACTTATATGCAAATAATCTCAATGGTGAATGTGGAGTATATAAGGCTCTTCAATCCCTCCATGTTGGATGGAGAAGAGGACCATTAGGTTCTCCCCAGTGTTCATGAATTTTCACAACACTCTTGGAGAATTAAAGAAAGAGACAATTGTGTAGTGAAAGGAATGGGTAACTCGTATAGGTTGACAAGAAATTTGGTGGATTGGCCTCAAAGGGAAGACACCAAGGAAGGAAAAATGGTATGTCAAGAACCATATTGAAAGAAAGTTCTCTCACCTATCATTGAAATATTTTTGGGACCAAAAGCCTCTCAATGGAGGAGTGTGATTTGAATTGGATCCGCACAACAATAGTTAGCTATAAGCTCAAGTGTTATGAGCATAAACAAAGGCAAGGTTCAAGACTATGGATGAGGTAGGAGACTAGGTTGATGGCATGTAGGGCCTCATGCATCTTGAGCATTTTTTTCTCTTGCATCAATATAGTAGTGTCAATGTAAGAATGTGAACCATAAATATATGAGAAGGAAATGCATGGAAAAAAATGTGAGAATAAAAATAAAAAAAATGTGTATTTAAAAAAAAAAACATGAGATTCTATTTCTCAAATGTAATTAACAAAAAAACAAAAGAGGAGAAGCACACTCGCTTGGGAGGAGTTTGAAGAGTTGGGGATTCTTGGCTTTTCATATTCAACTCTAGTTGAACCATTCTCCTATTGACTCTTGCATCACAAAAGAAGTGGGGTTCTTTGGATGAGACTAGAATAATTGGTACCCAAATTTCTATGTGAAGACTAAGAATGGACCAGATAGCCTGAGGGTACATATAACCTACATAGTGCTTAGTTGAAACCTACTAAATGTTGGTTTTGCCATTTGGGTTTCGAGGGTAAACACTAAGTTATTGTGTGATAAAATGTCTCTATCTATTGTGTTAATTTCTATATATGATTCTAAAATGAAATTGCTTTATATTTAAATTGTTTGGTTGAGAACTCTTTTCCATATGTAGTTTTTTTAGGATTTCCTTCATAGTTTAGTCTCCATGAGAAAATAAATAATCCCAACAAATTTTTATTCTCCTTAGTTCATCCATTTATGAGATTAGAAATCTAATTATTTAAGGAGTTTTTAATTCAATTTTTTAAAGCTATTGAGCTATTGGATTCATTTTGTTGGATTCACCAATTTCAGTTTTTTGTCGTTTTCTAAGATCCTACCTTTGCTTAAGTAACGTATAGAGGTCATACACATGGTCAAAGTTTCTCTCTCTCTTCTATGAAGCCATATGCACTTTTTAGAAACCGTACACACTTGTTGGAACTACATTAAAGGATGTACCCGAGCCACATAGGCCTTACATTCCTTGTCTTGGCTTCCTCAGCATTTGAGAAAGTTTGAGTGGTTCCTTAGCATTCAAAGGTTGTACATTGTCCACATAGGCTATCATAAGGTTGTTCGCATGACTTATAACAAATATTTCACAAAAACATAAAATTTTGAAAATGAAACGTACCCATTCCGGTTTCAGGATTATTATATCTTCCAGATTCGAAGCACAGATAGCTTCAACATGCAATAACGGCAATACAAAAATGGCATATGGAGAAAGGCCATAATCCCAAACCTTCACGATTCGAAGCACAGATAGCTTCAACATGCAATAACAACAATACAAAAATGGGATATGGCGGAAGGCCAAAATCCAAAAATGGCATATGGCGGAAGGCCACAATCCAAAAACCTTGCTAAATCTAGAAAGAAAAACGTATCCACGAAAGAATGGGGAGATGAACAAAACCCCGAAAAACACATGCACGAAGGGTAATGAAGAGATAAACAAAACCCCGAAATCACTGCATCTGCTCCCCCGAATAAGTCTGGCCAAATTGCCAGTAGCTGGGAACGACATCGTAGGAAGTAACGGTTTTCCCATCGTTGGTGGTGACCATGAAGGAAAGGCTCTGCCCGTCAAGGGAAATCGTGCTCAGCCAAATTTGGCCCCAATTCTGAGACATTAGCTGCCAGTCAATACTGGAGCCCTTGACATAAACAGCCTCGATGTCCCCTGCTCCGCCAACGTTAGTGATGAGACCCTGATTGAAGTATGAGTGACCATTTATGGTGAACTGAATTCCTCCATTTCTTTGACACTGCGCCCTGAATCAAGAAACTGACACTAATTCAAAACCGATATCAGAAAACTCAAAACAACATTGAATCTAGTAGAGAGAGCTAAAACCACAAAACCTTTTGTATTGAATAGGGACGATGCTTGTCGTGTACTTGGAAATGTGCTTGAAAGCAGACAACGAGATATCAAAGTGCTCCCGGGGAGGATTGCACCATCCCCCTCATCATAGGAAAGCGCACTGTTAGCTGGGCAAAAGTCCGTAGCAGTGACAACGATAGAGCCGGGAAGGCACCATTTTGGGTCGTCGTTGCACTGGATTTCATAGCAAGCTCCACAGATGAAACCTTTGTTGAACAATGCAGTGCTTAAAGCCATGGTCTTGCTACCGTAGAGCTGGTTATACGCACCATAACCGCAATCACTACCTGAAACAAAGCAACCAACGAATCAAAATCACATTGAAACTTGGAAAACAAACAAAAGAAGTTCTTGGGACCCATTATTGTGAAATGGAATCACAATTTACCTAGTGTACCACCATTACCAACAGAAAACATAGCATTAGCATTGATCCATCAGGAATCGCTGGAACTGTGTGCAGCTTGGAGCATTGAAAGGAGCCCCAACAAAACAAGCCATAAAAACATCAATTCCTAGATGCACAACACTTGGTCAGTACAGTCTACAAAACGATCTCATACATTAGAGCACAGACGAGAGAGGTCTCAAACCTCACCATAGAAAGCAATAGAAATTGCAACAGAGCTCAACTCTTACTGATAATGAAGAACCAGGAATGGATGTGAAAAATAGAGAAAGAGAGGTTAATTATAGAGATGTTGTGAGGAGTCCATGCATCTTTGGGATTGTTTTGACTGAAGTTATCTTGGAGAATATGTGCATATTAAATGTAGTGTTCACTCCAGTGTCATATATGTTCATTGAGTACACTATTAATCAAAAAGTCTTTACTAAATGTTTAATGGAAAAGTAATAAATGTAGACTACTAGATGTTAATTTAATAAGCCATGTATAGATATCCTCTCCTTACTTATTATAATCTATTAAAATCAAAATGTATGGTTGGTAATCTCACCTACAACTATATGCTTCTGCTTGATCAACCATTTGTCTACTTTACACTATAAATTGTGGTGGGATGAGTAGAAGTACAACTATATGCTTCTGCTTGATCAACTATCTGTTTACTTTACACCATAAATTGTGGTTGGATCACTAGAAGGAAAGGTAATAGGTTTGATTGTTGCAGTTCTACTAACATTTTTAAAATTTATCCATTTATTAATTAAAATTAAGACTGCCTAGAATATTAATTTTTAATATGATTATATTTTGGATTTGATAACGAATCATAACCCTCATATCAATCCACCAAGTTAGGACTGCAAATCTTCATCTCTCAATTTATAAAACCATTTGGATAAATAGAGAAATACTGAGATTGCTATTTCTTTATGCTATTCTAAAATATGTCTCTGCTATTGATTTTATGTTAACAAGGATATCATAGCAAGAAATGCCATTAAAAACAAATCTAAAAAATCTTTCATCATACTTTTATTAACTTTTATTATTATGAAATTAAGTTAATTGTTTACTCAGTTTTCAAAT
>JASDQU010101664.1:133607-155753 GCA_032191745.1 Picea mariana
AGGGTACATATAACCTACACAATGCCTAGTTGAAACCTACTAAATGTTGGTTTTTCCATTTGGGTTTCGAGGGTAAACACTAAGTTATTGTGTGATAAAATGTCTCTATATGTTGTGTTAATTTCTATATATGATTCTAAAATGAAATTGCTTTATATTTAAATTGTTTGGTTGAGAACTCTTTTCCATATGTAGTCTTTTGAGGATTTCCTTCATAATTTAGTCTCCATGAGAAAATAAATAATCCCAACAACTTTTTATTCTCCTTAGTTCATCCATTCATGACATTAGAAATCTAAGCATTTAAGGAGTTTTTAATTCAATTTTTTTAAGCTATTGAGCTATTGGATTCATTTTGTTGGATTCACCAATTTCAGTTTTTTGTCATTTTCTAAGATCCTACCTTTGCTTAAGTAACGTATAGAGGTCGTACACATGCATCACAGTTTCTCTCTCTCTTCTTTAAGGCCATATGCACTTTTTGGAAACCGTACACACTTGTTGGGACTACATTGAAGGATGTACACTGGCCACATAGGCCTTACATTCCTTGTCTTCGCTTCCTCAGCATTTAAGAAAGTTTGAGTGGTTCCTTAGCATTCAAAGGTTGTACATTGGCCACACAGGCTATTATAAGGTTGTTCGCATGACTTATAATAAATATTTCACAAAAACTTAAACCTCCATTGAAAATGAAATGTACCCATTCCGGTTTCAGGATTATTATATCTTCAAAATTCGAAGCACAGATAGCTTCAACATGCAATAACGACAATACAAAAATGGCATATGGCGGAAGGCTAGAATCCCAAACCTTCACGATTCGAAGCACAGATAGCTTCAACATGCAATAACAACAATACAAAAATGGCATATGGAAAAAGGCCAGAATCCAAAAATGGCATATGGCAGAAGGCCACAATCCAAAAACCTTGCTAAATCTAGAAAGAAAAACGCATTCATGAAAGAATGGGGAGATGAACAAACCCCCAAAAAATGCATGCACGAAGGGTAATGAAGAGATAAACAAAACCCCGAAATCACTGCATATGCTCCCCGGAATAAGTCTGGCCAAATTGCCAGTAGCTGGGAACGACATCGTAGGAAGTAACGGTTTTCCCATCGTTGGTGGTGACCATGAAGGAAAGGCTCTGCCCATCAAGGGAACTCGTGCTCAGCCAATTTTGGCCCCAATTCCGGGACATTAGCTACCAGTCAATACTGGAGCCCTTGACATAAAGAGCCTCAATGTCCCCTGCTCCGCCAACGTTAGTGATGAGAACCTGATTGAAGTATGAATGACCATTTATGGTGAACTGAATTCCTCCATTTCTTTGACACTGCGCCCTGAATCAAGAAACTGACACTAATTCAAAATCGATATCAGAAAACTCAAAACAACGCTAAATCTAGTAGAGAGAGCCAAAACCACAAAACCTTCTGTATTGAACAGGGGCGATGCCCGTCATGTACTTGGAAATGTGCTTGAAAGAAGACGGTGAGATATCAAAGTGCTCCCGTGGAGGACCGCACCATCCGCCCTCATCATCGAAAAGCGCACTGTCTGTCGGGCAGAAGTCCGTAGCAGTGACAACGATAGAGCCGGGAAGGCACCGTTTCAGGTCATCGTTGCACTGGACTTCATAGCAAGCTCCACAGCTGAAACCTTTGTTGAACAATACAGTGCTTAAAGCCATGGTCTTGCTACCATAGAGCTGGTTATACGTGTCATAACCGCAATCACTACTTGAAACAAAGAAACCAACGAATCAAAATCACATTGAAACTTGGAAAACAAACAAAAGCAGTTCTTGGGACCCATTATTGTGAAATGGAATCACAACTTACCCAGTGTACCACCATTACCAACAGAAAACGTAGCATTAGCATTGATCCATCCAGAATCGTCGGAACCGTGTGCAGCTTGGAGCATTGAAAGGAGCCCCAACGAAACAAGCCATAAAAACATCATTTCCTGGATGCACAACACATGGTCAGTACAGTCTACAAAACGATCTCATACATTAGAGCACAGACGAGAGAGGTCTCAAACCTCACCACATAAAGCAATAGAAATTGCAACAGAGCTCAACTCTTACTGATCATGAAGAACCAGGAATGGATGTGAAAAACAGAGAAAGCGAGGTTAATTATAAAGATGTTGTGAGGAGTCCATGCATCTTTGGGATTGTTTTGACTGGAGTTATCTTGGAGAATATGTGCATATTAAATGTAGTGTTCACTCCAATGTCATATATGTTCATTGAGTACACTATTAATCAAAAAGTCTTTACTGGATGTTTAATGGAAAAGTAATAAATGTAGACTACTAGACGTTAATTTAATAAGCCATGCACAAATATCCTCTCCTTACTTATTATAATCTATTAAAATCAAAATGTATGGTTGGTAATCTCACCTACAACTATATGTTATTGCTTGAACCATCTTTCTACTTTACACCGTAAATTGTGTGGTTGGATCAGTAGAACTACAACTATATGCTTCTACTTGATCAACTATTTGTTTACTTTACATCAGTAGAAGGAAAGGTTGTGGGGAGTCCATGCATCTTTGAGATTGTTTTTACTGGAGTTATCTTGGAGAATATGTGCATATTAAGTGTAGTGTTCACTAGAGTGTCGAGTAGACATTAATTTAATAATCAATGCACAAATATCCTCTCCTTACTTATTATAATCTACTAAAATCAAAATATATGTTTGGTAATCTCACCTACAACTATATGCTTCTGCTTGATCAACCATTTGTCTACTTTA
Organism: Picea mariana; assembly: GCA_032191745.1. Taxonomy (NCBI): domain Eukaryota; kingdom Viridiplantae; phylum Streptophyta; class Pinopsida; order Pinales; family Pinaceae; genus Picea; species Picea mariana. Next base: position 136,388 of record JASDQU010101664.1, read on the forward strand.
CACCATAAATTGTGGTTGGATGAGTAGAAGTACAACTATATGCTTCTCAACTATCTGTTTACTTTACACCATAAATTGTGGTTGGATCACTAGAAGGAAAGGTAACAAGTTTAACATTTTTAAAATTTATCCATTTATTAATTAAAATTAAGAGTGCCTAGAATATTAACTTTTAATATGATTATATTTTGGATTTGATAACAGTAATCATAACCCTCATATCAATCCACCAAGTTAGGACTGCAAATCTTCATCTCTCAATTTATAAAACCATTTGGATAAGGAAACAAATACTAAGATTGCTATTTCTTTATACTATTCTAAAATATGTCTCTGCTATTGATTTTATTGCTATTGATTTTATGTTAACAAGGATATCATAGCAAGAAATGCCATTAAAAACAAATCTAAAAAATCTTTCGTTATACTTTTATTATTATGAAATTAAGTTAATTGTTTACTCAGTTTTCAAATAGATAAATAATGATTATTATAAAATTGCTTATAATTATTTACTCATAATTAAACAATTAACAATTTAGAAATATTATTATCATAATTTTATAAATATGGTTAGAATATATAAATTAAAATATTTATGAAAATTTTTAAAAAGAATTTTTTTATAATTTTTTTCATCCAAAAAAATACTATAAGAATTATAACTCACAAAAATATTAGTTAGAATAATGAATATATTTTTAATATTATTATTTTCATTATAATTATATAAAAATTAAAAATAATGAATATATTTTATGTTTCTCATTATCATTATAATTATAATTATATAAAAATAAAAATAAAAATCATAATTATAATTTACATATTAACCGAATCAAACCGAAGTTTAGTAACTTAGTTTAAGTTTTTTTATTATAACTATATAAAAGTAAAATATATATATATATATATATATAAAATCAAGTTTGGTGAGTCAGTTATAATGATTAAATAATATGAATTATAAGTAAAAGGTTGTAGGTCAAGTCTTTAAATTGATTACCTTTTTCGATATTATATTAAAATATCATATTATATTACATACGTTGTTTAGTAGATTTTTTTGAGTTATAAATAAAATATTTTATATTTAATTTAGAAATTATTTATTTTCATAATAATAATTAAAAAGAAATTCTATAATAATAAATATTAAGATATCATATTACGTATGTTGTTTAGCAGATTTTTTTGAATTATAAATAATATATTTTATATTTAATTTAGAAATTATTTATTTTTATAATAATATTTAAATAAAATTGTATTATATTAAATATTAAGATATCATATTACGTACGTTGTTTAGTAGATTTTTTTGAGTTATAAATAAAATATTTTATATTTAATTTAGAAATTATTTATTTTCATAATAATATTTTAAAAACTTGTATTATAATAAATATTTATTTAGGTTGTATGTTTTTATTTTTATTTTATAGTTGTTGTATAATCATATGAATTTTATTTATTTGGAATGATGGATGGAGTGTTTACTTGAAATTTTGGATGTTTCAAAACACTCTATAAATATTATTTTTTATCTTTTATATTTTTTATTTTTAATAATAAAAAAATACAAATTAAATATTTTACATTTATTTAAAAGATTTATTGTTATAATAAGACTTAAATATATTAATATATAAATTCTTATAGTAAGACTTAAATATATTATGATATAAATTCTTATCATATTTAATAATATAACTGATTAATAGATTTTTATTGTGGTTACTCAAAGGGTTAGAATCTCTGTAATGCTCATGTTTCCCCTAGCTTGTAATTAATCATGAATTATGATCACCATTATTTTTATCTATGGCATGGTAACAATGTAAATGTATTATTGTTTAGATTGTCAATATCTGATTGGGGGGGTGAAGCCTTGAAGTATTGGCCATGATATCACTAGAGGAAAGAGTGGGGAAACAATAGAGGGGGTTCGCTATGTCAAAATGACCCAAATTCTCCTTGCTGAAATAATAGGCCTCATCCGGATCTCAAGGAAAAATCAGCTAATGAAAGAAATACTAGTGGTTAAACAATCAACTACCCCCATGAATGGAAGCATGGAGGGTTTGGTTGAAGAAACATAAAACTGTCAGCCCGAAGTACCATAGAGTGCAGTTTTCTTGCAGGCCCAGGTTGACCCGAGTTTTGTCTGGCAGAAGGAACATGATAGGTCCAAAACCTTCGTGGGGAGGAAAAAGGCGTGCAAGAATACACAAAAAGGCAGAGATAAGGAGACATATTAGGGAGAGGGAAATGCACGACCTGGATAAGCATAGAAAAAGAGGAGGAGCGTGTGAGGTTCTCGAGTGGAGAAGAAGAACAAAAGGATTAAAGTTGTTATGGTTAAAAGGAAAGAACAAGAGAAAGGATCTAGGAGAATTTGTAGAAAACAAGACCTGAGTAGAAGGTCACAAGCTTGATGCTGAGGGAGCATCTGATAAGCCTCGCAGAGGCTATGACAGAGAAAGAACCTCTGAGAAACTGCAAAGGTTCCCTAGTGATATCATGCATTGGCACAGGGGTGTTTAGAGTGCTAAGAATGAATACTTCTGAGCCTATGGTTGAGTTGAAAGGAGAACACCCACAGTCAGTTGGTCGGTGATTGACTATAATAGATAAGTATGTCGTTCACCCTGTGCACTTGGATTGAAATGCATTATTTGAATGTCTAAGTTTGCTTATCTCTGAGTTAATTGGGTAATGTTATTTTATCTATTTTCAGAGTTTATGTGTCTGTGTGCGTATTTCATGGTTGAATGAATGAACCTTTGATGTTCTATAAATTTCAATTGTTTCTCTTCTAAAATCCTGTTGCAAGGAGTGCACAGGGGCAATGCAAGGAGTGCAAAGGCAGAATCGTTTTTAGACACAATAGCTCAAGAGAGATTGCGTGAAATTTCATAGAGTAAGTGGAAGGAGTGCACATATGCTCGCCTGAGTATAAAGCTTGATGGAGAGACCCGTGCAAAGTGTGCACAGGGCCAACACTTAGTGAAGTGTTGAAAGGATTTCAAGGTGAGCAAGCACAAGGAGTGAGCAGGAGATTTTTCTAAGTCTCAATTTTAGGGGAAAGAGCGCAAAACATGTGCCAGAGCCTAAGTCCTTTAAAGATGAAGAAAACAGGGAAGATAGAGAGATTTATTGCTCGAAAGAGAGGATTCCTTTGTCTGGAGGATGAGCGGACAAGATCGATTCGAGAGGATCCAAAGTATTTCATGACTCTTGGATTTGGAGAAAAAGTGCAGGTGTTAACCCCTCAAAGTCCTTTAGACTTTGCGAGTTCAAAGATTTTTGTGCGTTCATCATAAAGGAGGCAAATTCTTCGAAGTCTTGTAGCCTGAAGTTAATCTGGGTCATTGGTAGTAGAGGGACGTGTGTTCACATATCAACAGTTATCTGAAAGTCTAGTTATCCGGAAAAATTGAAGTATGATCAAAAGAGCATGCAAGTTTCCCAAAGCTTCGAAGGCCAGAGAAAATCTTGGTTGTTGGTTCCGCAGGTGCATGTGGTGATAGATCGATCGTGGTTCGGATTCCGATGCTCCGAAAGATCTAAGGTGTGTTGCATTTTGTATCAAGAACTCCCAAAGGTCGGAGTAGATCTTGACTGCCCATTTTTGAGGATACGAAGACCATCAATCCAAGGATGCTTCGGGATCCCTCCTGACCGTTGGATATAGACAGTGGTCAGCCCGATGCTACCCACTCGGGGATCAGAGAGGAAGTTACATAGTAGCTTCCCCAAAGGTCGAAGTTGTGAAAGATCGAAGTTTGTATATCTATGGATCTATGTGGACACATATTGACCGTGGGATATTAGGGGCATTGGAAAGATGTCAGACCAGAGTGATGTGGCATGCTAAAATCACCTACGGTGATGTGGAACCTCATTCAAATTTCTACGTGTCACCCTGATTTGTTCTCTTCACATATCTTATGTTCCCATTAGAACATGACATGTGTTTCCCATTGATGGGGCCATGTGTCATTGCCTTGCCACATGTCACCCCCATGGCACATACTCTCTTGGCATAATAATAGGTGGAGTACTCGCGACCCACCTGTCCTTGCCTCTGCATTTAATGCGCAACCATGCATAAGGGTGGATCCTTTGGGAGTCTGAGAACTCCTGAGGTTTGGGGTGTAGTATCTTAGGTAAACTAAAAGGGATGAAGGCCAATGCTATGTGGAAATATTTCTGGATCCTTCGGGAGTTTGGGATTTCGGAATCCAGAGGATATGCACGTAGAAAGATAAAAGGGTGCTCAATGCCAAATTTTTGTAACCCTATACGTTAAATGAGGATGAAGCCTCGTCGATGGATTTAACGGTTGATGGATTTCCACCATAGATGTAGGAGTGCTAGGAAGCTCTGGGACTTCGGGGAACCTTGGGATAGTACGAATTTTGATGCCCCATCCATAAAAAGGGTACTTAGGGGTTGGGTGTGTTACAAATTGGTATCAGAGAAAGCAACAAGACTTTGCCTACTTGGTTTCACGAAAGATTCAAGTGATTATTTTTATTTCTTAGAAAACTTTATGGGAGAAGGAACCCTACCCTACCCTACCTGACATAGCATGATCCAAACACAGGCCTGGATGGGCCAAAGAATAGTCATAAGACTATTTTACCAAGGCTAAGATGATTTTGTTGAGAGTATTACCATCGTATGGAAATTATCTGCATAAGTTCCTAGAGGAGAAGGATGCCGATTAAAATTTAGTTGGGATTTTACCCAATGAGATTGAGTGAAGCTAGATTGTGGAAAAGGAAGCATATCATTTGTTTTGGAGAAATGATATCCAACCCTACAAAAGTGGGATTGTGCCGAGGGGAATTAATAATAAAACTTGGATACAAATGGCATAAGACATTTTTAGGGAGTACTTAAGTCCATAAGGAAAATCGACTCGATAGGTGGCAAGAATTGCAAAGAAAGTAGTCTTATGAAGCCTCTGTTAATTAAAAAGTGTTGATTAAATGGAGGATTTGGAATTGGGAGAACAATCCTCCATGTCTATATGCCTCAATGGAGTAGCTGAGATAAACCTACTTGACCTGTTATAACTGAAATAATTCTTTCCAGGGTAATCCCTCTTTGCAAAATAAAGGAAGTCATGAGGACTGAGAATGAACCTCATACAAGAAGTGAAATGACATGATCAAGTTCAAAATATCATGGTTGTGCTAGGGAAGTGTGTACCCCTATTATCTAAGGGTAGTTCTATGCATGAGAATGCAATAGGTAAGTAAGTGGAACTCATCTGCACTGCAAACATGGGTATAATACTTGGTGCATGAAGATATGTCGAAATGCATATTGCAAAGATATAGCATGCATGTGACATGCATATATACTTATTATAGTCTTCCATTGAATGTAAAATATGGTGATCATATGGTTAGTAATGATCTGACTATGGCAGCATAAGTAAAATGTTGATGATGTTGAGTACATAGTGCCTTGTGGGGATAAGGTAGAAGGATTAATGAAATGTTGGTCCTGAATGTGGTAGAGGAATTGTTGGGGCACTTCTAAATGACCAATGGGTCAGGATGACATCCATAAGTGTATGGTATCCATATAAGGTATAGTTTGGTATGCTCAAGTAGTAGTGAAATGGAATCTAGAAAAGGTTTCTCTTGATCAAAAGGTCTGCTGATCAAGTCTAGTTAGAAGCTTGATAAGTTGTCTTGTTTCCTTGGGAATTATTAGAATTTCCCATATGGTATTTATGGGTTGTTGAATAACTTTATTCTAAGTTGAGGCAAAAATGCCTTCTTATTGATTGTTGTCGTGCGTAAGGGGGAGACATAGTTATTACTATGTCTGATTAAACTTTGATGTCGATATCATTTGAATGAATGCAAGATCTCAGCAAAGAGAGAAACTAAATGATGAGTACCTCTATGAGAATTATCATAAGAATGATTGGAAGATCCTTGGAAGAAGGATCTGGAAGTTTGATATGTCCATGTGTATGAATCACATGGAAAAGGTACAAGCAATGAGCTTGCAAGATCAATTTGTGGCTATGTTTGTATATGCTTGAGTGCATGGATTTAATGCATTGTGAGGTTTCTTGATATGGAGGCTGATATTAAGACCAAATAGATATGGGTGATTGATATTAAATGTGCAAGTAATGGACACGTATGATGTAAGAGTAAATGAGAAAGGATGCTCTCTTATCAAGATAAGAGGTGAAATGATTATGCTTTTGAGGATCGCATGAGAATGATTGTGAACAATCATGAATTGAATGATTTTAAAGTAAAGATGCATTTTTATATTCCTTATATAAATATTTGGTACACATCTGAAGCTAACTCAAGGATGACGCCATCACATATAATGAAGGATATGCAATAAGGAAGTTTCATGCTGAAGGAGTTCCTTGTGGAGGAACTGTGTGAAAACTCTGTCATGAGAACAAAGTCACGATCTTAATGACTGTTGAGAATTAAGCAGTGAGATACAAGCCTATTTATATAAGAATCCCGGATTACATTCTAAAACAAAATGTATGAGTGGAAGACTAACAAATCAATGTTGACCATTATGATAACCAAATGGTAATGTCAAGAATGCACAGGTTCATGATTCATCATGAACAAAAGGTTTTTTGTTGTAGCATGCTAATTTACAAACAAGGTTTAGGTGAACCTAACCAATATTGCCCAAGAAACAAAGCATGAAGATCACAATAAGAAGTACATTTCAGAAGAAAAGAAGGAGGAAAGGAGGAGCACTTTTCTCACCCTAAGAACTATGAATTGTTTCACAGAGTTATAATCTTTAAAAGAGAAACGGTGGAAACAAATACAACTGAAAAAAGGAAAATAAATAAATAAGTTTGAATGAATGGGCTTGGTTAAGCTATGATAATTAAAGATAGTGAGACCTTGGAAAATAACTCAKTTGGAMTGAAAGTTCAAGGTTGTGTGGAAGGATTTGCATGAGGGAGAAGTTCATTGACCCCTTCCTTATTGTTTATTATATTTATCTCGTACAAGAGATTGATTTACTAATGCAGGAATGTGTTTTGGCATAAGGATGTTGATGGTTGTATGATCATGGAATACAACTAAAAATTTGGTTGGGATTGCACTAGCTAACACATTCAGGAGTAATGGGGTAGAATGCATAGATATATGTTGAGGAATATCTGAAAATGTTTTATTGATTTGAATGCTATGATACAAGAATTTTTATTTTATGTGACGACTAATATATTTCTGATGTATGTCACATGTAGAAATAATTTGGAGTTGTTGAGAAAGAAAGTTGTCAATGATGGACAACCTCAAGTAGAGGACGACTATGAGAAGGTTGTTGTTAAAATATTGTTGAAATGACTTTAAAAGCCCCCATAAAACACCACTGATGAGGTAATATGAGAGAGGGTGATAGAAGCCACATCATGTATCAAAATGTTCATACCTATGTGGCATAAGGTATGAAGGAATTTGGTAAGAATCCTTTCTGAAAAGATTTCATTATCTTAAAAATATGCAGCTAATTTTGAGTGGTAGTTGTAGGCTATTGCCACCCAAGCGAGGTAAGATTCGGGAAAGAAGAATATGATCAATAGAGAAAGGAAGTTTATGCTAGTCAAGGATGAGTTATAATCCTTGCAATAGAATGCATGAGTAAAGAGTACCATGGGTACAATGACCAACCTTGGGATATTGGGGATAAAGGTGTTCATAGTTAACACATTGCATGGAATGCATTGAGGAAATGCATGTTTGCATAGGAGGGTAGACAATGTATAGCTCATTACGGAGGGAGGAACTTCCAATACTCTACTTTTGTTGTAGAGGTGTTAAAGAAAAGAGGATTTTGGGTGGCCATGAGTGTTGACACGCTGGTTACTGATGAAGGAAGAAGTCTTAGGTGCACTCAAGAGAAAATTTTAGTTTCATATGTATTGATTTGGGATCATGACCATCCTGTAGCGGGAAGCATAGTCTTGCTGTCAGAATGAATGAGAATGATTAAACCTATGGTGAAGAGGTTGGTTGAGCTCCAACACACCATGGAAAGGTGCTTGTCATAATTATGGTGAACTTGAACCCAATGTAAGGGTACATTGGGTATGAATGTGGCCATAAAGATTGGCACACCGATTAAATTCAACTAATATTTGAGTTACATTTGAAAAATTTGGTATGTTGATAGGATGCAGACGTAAATAATGATATTTCCTTTTTCTTTGTACCCTTGAATGGATGAAAATGACTTGGACTGTTAGTATACATACTCTTGAAAATAAAATGTGCATGAAAACTAACAATTTGTTTGGCTGAAGAATGTTTAAATTGCAGGAAGAGAAGGGTCTTGGATATGGAAGTGTTGTAAGCCCATAAGGAAGACCAATTGCATGTTGAAGTAAAATGATATGGGAAGAAATGTACCATACTTGTGAATCTGGTTCCTGTGCGGAACATATCTAAAAATAAAAAATTGGAAATATGTGGGTGATAGATTTGCAAGAAAAATCTAAACTTGAAATTGATGATAATATCTCATAATTTCTATATATCGGTGATACAGGTGAGACGCAAAATATCTGTCTAGGAAGGGAAGGTGAAGGTTGTCAATTTGGAAAGCATGAAAKCATGGAAAAGGCTATTGTTGAGACACAAGAGCCTTGTGGTAAGCCATGATATCCCTAGAATATGTTGGTTGCGTAAATACAAGCCAGAGGGATGCCTTGGTAGAGCATGTCTGAGGGATGCCTCAAATGCAAGGATCAATGAATTATTTAGAACTCTTCMTGTGCGAGAAATCCTTGGAAAGGCAAGATGGATCACCCAAGGGATTGTATAACAGAGAAGGGTATGCCTGAGCCTTGGCTTGGAGGGTGAGTGACCGCAAGGAAGAGGAGACTTTGATGATTATTACAAACTATTGTTTGGGATCATTCACACAATGGGTATGTCCTGGAAAAACAGTGACCCAAGATAACAAGACAACCATGTGGATGTGAATCCATGAACTGCACAGATAAGTATTATGTTAGATTTGAAATTTTCCTCTTGAATTTTTCACAACAATAAAATGTTTCCGCGTGAAATTGTGATTAATATGATTGTTGTCCAATATTATTGAAGGCAGATGACGAAGGCCAAGATTCTGAAAAGGACTCGACCAAGAAAGAGGAACAATATTTCTAAAGTAGTTGAATGACAAAGGCATGGCAGGTGTTATTGAGAGAGAACATCGAGGACGATGTTCCTTTTTAAGGGGGAGGGGATTGTAATACCCCTGTTTCCACCATCTTTTAATTAATCATTAGTTATGATCACCATGCTATGGAATGGGAAAAATGTTAATGTATTATTGTTTATATTGCTAATAACTGACTGTGGGGGGTGAAGCCTTGAAGTACTGGCCATGATATCACTAGAGGGAAGAGTGAGGAAATAGTAGAGAGTGTTCACTATGTCAAAATGACCCAAATTATCCTTGCTAAAATAATAAGCCTCATCTGGATCCCAATGGAAAATAAGTTAATGAAAGAAAGACTGGTGGTTGAATAATAAACTACCCGCATGAATGGAAGCATTGAGGGTCTGGCTGAGGAGACAAAAAAATGTTAGCCTGAAGTACCACAGACTGCATTTTTCTTGCAGGCCCAAACTAACCTAAGTTTCTTTTGAAAAAAGAAATAGGATAGGTCCAGAACCTTCATGGGGAGGAAAAATACATGTAAGAATACACAAAAAGGCATAGAAGAAGGAGACAAAATATGGAAAGGGGAATGTGTGACCTGGATATGCAGAGAGAAAGAGGAGGAGCATATGAGGTTCTCGAGAAGAGAAGAAGAACATAAGGATTTAAGTGGTTCTAGTTAAAAGGAAAGAACAAGAGAAATGATCTCGGATAATTTACATAAAACAAGACCTAAGCAGAAGGTCACGGGCTTGATGCTGAGTGGGAATTTGATAAACCTCACAAAGGCTATGATAGAGAAAGAACCTCTGAGAGACTCCAAAGGTTCCCTAGTGATATCATGGCTTGGCATGGGACTGGCCAGAGTGATAAGAATCAATGCCTATGAGCCTATGGTTGGGTGGAAAGGAGAACACCCACAGTCAGTTGGTCGGTGATCGACTGTAATAGATAAGTATTTCATTCACCATACACTCTTGGATTAAAATGCATGATTTGAATGTTTAAGTTTTCTTATCTCTGAGTTAATTGGGTAATGTTATGTTATATATTTTCAAAGTTTATATGCCTGTGTGTGTATTTCATGGTTGAATGAATGAACCTTTGATGTTCTATAAGTTTCAATTGTTTATCTTTTGAAATCTTGATGAAAGGAGTGCAAAGTGGCCACGCAAGGAGTGCGAAGGAAGAATGGTTTTAAGACTCGATAGCTTAGGAGAGATAGCATGAAATTTCATAGAGCGAGTGATAGGAGTGCACATAAACTCACATGAGTATAAAATATCAAAGGAGAGACTTGTGCAAAGTGTGCAGAGGGCCAACACTTAGTGAAGTGTTGAAAGGATCTCAAGGTGAGTGAGCGCAAGGAGTGTGCGAGAGATTTTTCTAAGTTTCAAGTTCAGGAGAAAGAGTGCAAAGCGTGCGCCAAAGCCTAAGTCTTTTAAAGATGACAAAAATAGCAAAGATAGCAAGATTTAGTGCTTGAAAGAGAGGATTCCTTTGTTTCAAGGATAAGAGGATGAGATACGTTCAGGAGGAGACAAATTCTTTCACGGCCATTGCATTTGGAGAAGAAACATGGTTTTTAACCCCTCGAAGTCCTTTGGAATTCGCAAGTTTGGTCAACATTGTGTGTTCGCCATAAAGGAGGCGATTTCTCCAAAGTCTCTGAGCTCAAAGTTAATCTGGTTCATTGGTAGTAGAGGGATGTGTGTCCGCAGATCAACGATTATCCGGAAGTTCGGTTATTCGGTGAAATCAAAGTGCGATTGCAAGAGCGTGAATGTTTCCCAAAGATTTGAAGGTCGGACCAAATCCTAGTCATTGGCACCAGGTGCACATGGAGATAGATTGAGCATGGTTCAGAGTTCGGTGCTCCCGAAGATCTAAGGTGTGTTGTGCTTTGGATCAAGAACTCCCAAAGGCCCGAAAGTCAGACTAGATATTGATTTCCCATTGTTGAGGACACGCGGACCATTGATCCAATGATGCTTTGGGATCCCTCCTGACCGTCAGATATAGACTGTGGTCAACTTGGCACTGACCACTCTGGAAGCAAAGAGGAAGTTACACAGCGGATTCCCCGAATGTCGAAGTTGCGAAGTAATGGAGGTTGTAGATATATGGATCTACGTGGACACATATTGACCATGGGATATAAGGGGCATTTGAAGGTTGTCATACCGGAGTGACGTGGCACGTTGATGTCACCCAAGGTGACATGAAACCCCATTCGACTTGCAACATGTCACCTTCATTCATGCTCTTCACAGATCCTATGTGCCCATTATAACGTGACACATGTCTCCCATCGATGGGACCACATGTCATTGCCTTATCACATGTCACCCCCCTGGAACATACTCGCTTGGCCTAATAACAAGTGGAGTAATCAGGACCCACTTGTCCTTTCCTCTACATTTAATGCACCACCACGCATAAGGGTGGACCCTTAGGGAGTCTGAGGCTTCAAAACTCTGGAGGTTTGGGGTGTAGTATATTAGGTAAACCAAAAGGACTGAAGGATAGAGCTATGTGGAAATATTTCAGGATCTTTTGGGAGTTCATGATTTTGGGACTCCCGGGTGTTGAGGAAAAGATATGAAATTATCTTACTCAATCATTTTCAGATTCTGCTTGGATAAAGAAAAATAGATGAGAATATCACCATATGTTTATAGCCAACAAAAATAACATCCTAACTCACAAGTATTAATTACAAGTGATTAGGCTAGTCTTTTATCAACAAAAATCTTGCTAGAAATTCACTTTTTATGCAATTTTCTGAACATATCAGTTCTRAAATAAATGTAAAGATAGAATAAAAGTCACCAAGATGATATCAAGACAGATCAGAAATAAAGCAATCCTTTATTTCATTCAAATTCACCAAAGATTCATTTTCTTTACAAAATCTCATGCAGACATTTTGGACCAAAGTCAAACTTAGACATCCTYGATGGAACATACAAAAGGACCTATGACATAAAACCAAAATTGAACTCTAAAAGCTAGATCATCTAACCACATATTGCTTCCCACTCGACTCTGCACAATAGCCTTTGCCAGTCATGAAAACTAATTCGCAAACAGACAAGTCTACACAGACTATCAAAGATAGATCAACACCTCTGAAAAGCAAGTGTCTAAATGATGTGATTCATCCCTGAATATTGTTGTCTACAATAAGACCCTGCTATCATAAAAGATAATTAGGCTTGTGATGAATCAATGAATGAATGAAAACTGAACTATCTCAACATAAAATCAAAGAGAAAACCTTAGTATGCTTCAGCTTCTATCCTCTATGTGTTCCTCCCTTTCCTTTCGCTTTTAACAAATTAGAATTGGTTGAAGTAGTTGAACCAACTCATTAGTTAAGTTAATTAAAAGACTCAACTAACTTTAGTTAGGGGGAAGAGTAATAATTAAAATAAGGGTCGTAAAATAAATAATAACTAGTAGGTGGGACCCCTTGTGACTCCCTTTAGTTCATAAAAATCATGACAATCATAACATAACCATTAGCTAAGAAAACACACTTCCTTGTGCCTCCCATCAACATATTCACTTTTGACAATTTTAGCTTATGAAATTTGGAATTATTTCAAAAATAACACTCATATATCCAAAATAAAACATGTTGTCCAAAGATCCCTGAAGTCAACTGTCATAAAACAATAGATAAAATAAAACTCAAAAGCCATATTTCCCAGTCTGCGATGCAACCCTTCCTTGATTGTTGTTGTCACCTCTTGATTTACTTGAATTTTCCTTTGGATGTGTAGATCCTTTAGGCCTAATATCGTTGATCACGTAGGAACAATTGTCCCTCAAATGCATTTGAGAAGATATAGATTTTTTAGAGTCATTGGAGGGTGAGGAAGGGGAAGCAATGGATTTTCCTTTATCAAGGGTGTGGTGGGCCTCAATTTTCAATCTCTTACTAGCATGGGAGGATTGCAATGGAAAGTGGTCAAGGGAAGCTTGGACAAGTTGGGCCAGCCACGATGTTGGGAGACTGTCAAGTGGAAAATCTCCTGCCATCCATCATTTTCCAGGACCTCGGGTTGTAATGAGACATGAGGAGGTACTGAGATACCAGGGGCTTGTGGGGCTTGGAAAGGAGGCCTTTTAGGCCTAGGTTGGACTATTCCCTTACCAATCCAATTGAACAATCTAGCATGAAACAATTGTCCAAGATTTTGTGAATCAACGTCAAAATGTATGGAGAAACTAGGCCTTCTTAGGCCTCAGTTCCAGTTACATCTACCTCTGTTTCTGTGGCCATGGCTACCTCGACTGAAAAAACTCATACTACATGCGTGATTGACTAGCAAATAGTATTTTAAATAACCATACATGAAAACTCTTAAAAATATGAAATATATTTGCCTTAGCAATGTATCAGACTCATGCAATCTTCCATACAAATTGTTTTACTATTAATCAATGAGCAGGGGGTGAAAATGGTTATGGGATATGCGAGGGGTTTGTATTGACAGAAACATGATACAATGAAGGGGAAAAGAACATGGTTACTGCTTAAAGAGAACAACAATCAACTGAAAAGAAAACCAATAACATATCACTATAATCCACACAAGACACTGCCACTTTCAACTACTTTAACACCAAAATTCTCCTGACTGTAATCAATCTCAGAACAGGGAGTGCAAAAATGAATATGGGAGGTGACGGAGTTTGTAATTAGCGGAAAATGAAATAATGGAAGGGAAGAAGAACGATTATTGTTCATGAAATTAATTAAGTGATCCATAAAACATTTTGCAAACAAAATAGATGCACCAACCAACAATCATTGTGACCAAATAATAATTACTTTGTACTTAACTAGTTCACTGTCCATAATCAAATATGCAATACAATGCCATCACAAGACAGTATGCATTCTGTAAAGGAATTATGTTCCTTTCATTTATATACTTTGCATCTTATAATAGTAACCATTCCACTCTGTTAACCATCAAAATCGACCATTGCCCATGCATTTCTTCAATCCACAATAACACTCAAAAAGTCATGTTTTCAAATTAACAATGGAGTCACTATCACTCCAATCGGGCCTATCATTTAAATGTAATGATATTCGTTAAACATATATAAGAAGTAACCAAAATAATCAAGATCAAATTTCAACACCCAAATTGATATTTAAACATACAACCAACAACCACCATTTAGACACAAGCTATGCACAGGGTAATTTTCCCAGGCAATGTAATTCTGCCACTGTAAAAAAAATAATTCAATGCGCAGCCACCAAAACACCACAATGCAACATCTCCAAACACACAATCACAATAATAACCCAATCAATCTAACATAGCATTACTTCGATTTAGTCCAGCTGTGATCAACTATGTTGTGCAAACTCAGGCTTATACAATCGAACAATCATAAGGATACAATGGATACAGTTTCTATAGTCATCCGGTTCAATAATCATTTGGCCCCAAAATAAAACCATAGTTACCTTGACCATTATTTCATTTTTCAAAACACCATATACACAACGCGACATGCGTGAGCAACGTCAATTATTTGTAACCAATGCCAGCTAAACATCCAAACAATCCTTGGTGCAAAAATACCAGTGATTGTGTAAATTGAGTGGTGCCAATAACAATGCAGGATTTTTCATTATTATCACAAAGGCAGTAACTAAATGTCAAACCAACATGACTACCATACGACCAACTGGGAGAGTTCATATTCAAATTAATCGACCATACATTCAATCCACAATAACCCATAGCAAATTGACAGGCCCAACAGTCTTCTCTATAAAACTCCAGACTGGAGGATTAAGGGTTTGTTCTATTACCAACATAAGGGGAGCAGAGCCAACTCCTCATAATGGTAAAATCATCGAGGCCAATGGTGTGCACACAAAGATATCCATGATTCATTCGTGGATAGGCAACAATCCATGGTAGGGGGGCATAAAAAAAAGGTGAGGCTCCCATTCGGCCTGACAATACTATTTAACGTATGCAGGGTATAACCCTCATGTTCTTCGCTCAAACTACCACAGTACTGAGGTGAAGTCAAGGCCGAGTTAAGAAAAAAACACCCACTTTGTGTCCCTTAGTGTTGGAATCAACCAATGCCCAAGTGAATGAAACACAGTGATGCAGGAGACCTCCAACCACTAAACCCATAAAATCCAAAGACTGGATTTAGTGACAAATGCGTGAAGATATCCATCCACTAAAGAACAAACAAAAACCATCCATCTAAACCAGCAAGGATAACAGAGAGCTACCACTCAGGATGACCAATAACTTTCCATGATTTCAATATTATTATAGGAAGAACCATCGACTCTTCATTCCAAGAACAAAATTTCACACAGTTGCAACACTTAGGAAAACACAAATGAGTACACCTGAGCCAGTAATCATTTCATAACCAGAGCATAGTCACGAATGGCCAAAAAAAGGCATACCTATAACCAAACCCTTAAAATGAGAGTTGGTCAAGTGGTTCCTCTCTGCTAAGAATTCAGAGCATAACCAAAGCAGCAAGATCGAACAATAGCCCGACTAGGGTGGTGGCTAACGTGAGGATTCAAGGTGACATGCAATAAATGCATTAATTCTTCATTAACACTATCAATCAACCCATGTATCGAGATCAGCACCACATTAAAATCCCATAGCGTGACTTATGCCATAACATAATTCAAGTTCCATATAATTCAACAATTCGCATAACCAATAGCACTATTACCTTGCCAAAAGCGCCACCAACATTTCATACCATATGCGTATTAACCATATAACTCAATCACAATTGCAAAACCATTTACTTGCTAGCTAGGATTTAACAATAATCGTTAAGTATTTCATGCATGCAGTATAGTTTATAGGATAGCTTTAAATTCTTCCCTTTTGCAATGGTTTCTCATTTCCTTCCAATTTTTCACATGTAGTATGGAAGAATTGGATCCCTTTTCTTTTCATCTGTTGTAGTATTTTTTCCTTTCTCAAAACTTCCCTTCATGTAATTTCACTAACATGTTTGTCGTCCAGGTGCGATAAGAACATATAACAATGGAATTAATGAATAGCATAGGTTGTAGTAACATAAGGAATCAATATTTCATAAACTTAAACCATAGCCAATAAAAAAAATATCTCATCAACCATGTAAGCCCTATCGCACATCACCACAACATCAAAAATGAAGAGATATGATCTTCAATAGTTCAAGGGGGTCCCACCTACTAGTATTATTTATCTTTTATAATAATAAGCTTTAGCAACACTTTGCAGGAAAACTTCATTGACATTTTTAATCATCAACATGGGGGATATGCGTGTAGAAAGAAAAATGGGCATTCAGTTCCAAAGTGCCAAACGCCAAATTTTTCGTAGCCCTGTATGTTAAACAAGGATGAAGTCCCATTGGTGGATTTAATAGTGGATGGATTGCCACCATAGATGTAGGAGCGCTAGGAATCTCTGAGACTTCAGGGAACCTTGGGATAGTATGAATGAGACCGACCCATGTGGGTGCACATGGCCTTTGACCAATGATGCCCGCAGAACTTCAGAAGGGCATAACTTCCAATCCAAAGCTCGGATTTGAGCATGGTAATGGTGGTTGGAAAGCTCTTGATGATCAGAAAATGATGAAGATCTCGAGAAGAGGATTCGAGATGATTAAGGAAAGAAATATTTTGATGCTCCATCCCTAAAAAGGGTACTTAGGGGTCAGGTGTGTTACAATCTTGATGAAGGCATCTGTTGGAGGAAAAAGAAGCAATTCAGAGACAGAAAATTCGAGCTATTTGACTCACTAAGGGTGATGAGTATACCAAATTTTTTCAGTCCTATTTTAAAGGGAGAAGAACTTCCAACACCATTTGGAGCCTTGGTTCTAAGCAGGGTGAAGAGGTCAATACTTTTGAAGGATGGGAAAACATGGGAAAAAACCATTTCAAATCCCTTTTCTGTGCTCCTAAGGTGGTAAACATTGATGCTATTATTCAAATATTCCAGAAATTTCCTAAATTTGTTGATGAGGAGAACCAACATTTTTTGAAGAAATGTTGAAAGATGAATTAAAAGAGGTTCTTCATATCTTTCAAAAGGACAAAAGTCCTGGGCCAGATGGATGGTTGATCGAATTTTATCTGGGGTTTTATGACCCTTTAGGGATTTTTTTTTTTTTTCAGTCATCGAAGAGTCTCAAATGAATAGTATTATTCATGCCCCATTGAACTCTACTTTATAACGCTAATTTAAAAATTGGACAGCCCCAAATATTTTGATGACTTCAGGCCAATTTCTTTGTGCAATTGTGTCTACAAGGTCATCTCAAAGGTTATTTAGAGAAGATTAAAAAAGGTCCTCTGGAAGAATATTACTCAAGAGAAGTTTGGTTTTTTGGAAGGTAGACAAATTCATGAAGCCATTGGGGTGGCTCAAGAGGAGATACATAGTATGAAATATCATAAGTTAAAAGGGGTTCTGTTAAAAATTGACCTCTCCAAGGCATATGATAGACTGGACTGGTCATTTATTCGGTTACTATTGACACACTGATTTTTTGAGTTTCCTTTTATCCGGTGGATTATGGCATGCATCTGTTCAGTTTCTCTTACAATTTTAATCAATGGTGTGACCTCTACTTTCTTCCATTCTGAGGGGGTTTTAAGGAAGTGATGTCCATTATTTCCCTTGATCTTTCTGTTAGTCACTGAAGGGATTAGTAGGGCCATATCTCAAGATATCCAATGAGGTACTAACCAAGGTATTATGATCGGCCACAATATACACCTCACTCACTTATTCTTTGTGGATGAAATTCTTCTTTTTCAGTAACAGATCCATAGAGGAGGCTCGGAAGATCCGATAAATCTTGGATCTCTTTATGAGGGTGACGGGGATGGTTATTAATCATTAGAAATCTACACTCTCAATGTCAAGTGTTGAAGATGATATTTCTTCCCACTACCAAGTTACTTTTCATTTTGAATCTTTGAATTTTGAGGAAGGGATCAAGTACTTGGGTTTCAAACAAAAACCCAACAACTATCAAAAGGATGATTGGCTTTGGCTCATTGAAAAATTGGAGAAGAGGTTAAAATGGTGGAGTGTTTGATGGATTTCTAGGGAGGGTAGACTCACACTGACAAAATCTATGTTGGAAGCCATCCCAATTTATTGGATGTCCCTGGCATGGATTTTGAAAGGAGTACCTGAAAAAGATTACAGCATATGTTTCAAATTTATCTGTCCTGGTTCATAATACAATAAGATATCTCCTTGGGCGAGGTGGGAGAAGCTATCAAAAAATAAAGCTCTGGGTGGTTGGGTTCTTAAGAATACCTTCCTTTTTCAAAATCTATTACTGCTAAATATGGTTGGCATCTTAGTAAGTGCCCTAGCCTTTGGACATGGACTTTCCACCAAAAATGGATATTTCTTGACTCACTAGAGGATTGGATTCACTCTCCGATAAATCTTATTCAAAATATGTCCACTATATGGAAAGCAATTGTTCATTCTTTCCAGGTTATTTCGAATGGTCTTTTCTGGAGAATTTGGTGGGGCTCAAAGGTTAGAGTTGGAAAATATCCTTGGATTGGCAATTGGGTAGATCACTTCCTTCTGTATCCTATTGTTCATCACTTGCATCAACAAGGTATCTTTTTTTCAACTAGGTAGTGGATCCTCTATATATTGATATCTGGAATCAGACCTAGAAGAGCCCTAAATAGCTAGGCCTTGAGCCCCATTTATCAAATGATTGGGCCTTATATACTCAATATCTCCAGGAATCTCACATTTGTATTTCAAAGAAAGAGGATGAGCTTGTTTGGAAGCACGCTCTTCATGGTGAATATACCCCAAAACTGGGATATATTTAACTTAATGTAGACATTCTTCAAGATGGTTTGGTTTGGTGGTGGAAAGGGTTGTGGAAGTTACACTGCCCTCTGAAGGAAAATAATTTTCTATGGTGTGCTATCCACAAGAAAATTCCTACATGGGAAAATCTAAGGGAAAATCCACTTCAGGGTCTTGGGTGGTGTGCTTTGTGGAAACAAAGCGATGAGTCTGTTTCACATATTCTTATTTCATGTGTGTTTAATCAACAAATCTAGAAGGAAGTATTGTTAATGCTTTAG
>JASDQU010101664.1:155773-176221 GCA_032191745.1 Picea mariana
TCTATGGTGTGCTATCCACAAGAAAATTCCTACATGGGAAAATCTAAGGGAAAATCCACTTCAGGGTCTTGGGTGGTGTGCTTTGTGGAAACAAAGCGATGAGTCTGTTTCACATATTCTTATTTCATGTGTGTTTAATCAACAAATCTAGAAGGAAGTATTGTTAATGCTTTAGCAAGAATGTAAGTGGAATGGGGATGATGTGGAAGATTCTTGGAAAGAGTGGACTCTGGTCCTGACAAACAATAATAAGAAGGCTCTCCCCCTCATCATCTGTTGGGGTCTTTGGGTTTCCTGAAATAGCTTAATGTTTAATGAAAGGATGTGCATTCCTGAAGTTGTGGTTTCCTAGGGATTGAGTATTATTTCTCATTTTCCCCAAGAAAATGAATCCACTAGTGTCAAAATCATTCAACCTGAAACTTATAACCCTCTCATGCCTTCTGCTTTATTTGATGAAGCCTCACAAAACCAAAATCGTATATGCAGAGGAGGGCAGTTATTCATCTTTTGGAAAACAATATCTTTAGAATCAAAATGGGTTTAGGTCCTGGCACAAACAACTTTTTTGATCTTATGTCTTTAAAATTATTACTACTATTTACTGGTGAGAAAGGGATTCGGTCCATACAACTCTTTGGGGATTTGACGAATGTGATTAATTGGGTCAGAAACACTCAATTAATATGTCAAAATATTATACTCAGGTATCAAACAACCTTTGAAAATTTCAGTATAAAGAATTTTTATCAGGAGTGGAACAAGGATGTATATTCTCTGTCAAAGGAGTGGATTCATCTATATTTTGGTACATGGCATATTCAAGAAGTTAAAAATAAACACACTCAGGAATACTTTCATAGGCCCTTTATAGAAGGGATAGTTGATAATCATATATAGATATTATAATGCTCTTACTAATATGCACATAACACTGCCAACAGTGCGAGGGTGTGGGATATAGATAACGCTTTCTTAGAAAAACGTCTTCTATGCAAGTATATATTTGGTGCTAGTAATTGGTGATAATTTTCTCTCCTTTTTTGGCTTTCAGTATAGTCTTGATTGGTTGTGTGGTAGTCTAGATACTTATTTTTTTGGTATTATATGAAGGTATATTTTTGACATGAGGCGGAGCACTGTTTATTTGTAACAACACATACATAATCCATGCATGAAGGTCCATTCCATGTGTTAGCACTCAAATGCGCACCATTAAAATTTAAAGTTCTTCACCAAATTTTGTGCTAGATTTGCAAAATCCTAGGGTCTTTTGTCGTTCCCATATCATCCATATTATTTCATTAATCCTTTATTAGATCTTATCGTCGCTTGTTTTCCAAATCCCGCAATCTTCATCCTGTTTTTCATTATAGGTGTGAGAGTTCCTATCATAGTCTACCAAAACAACATACCTTGTTAAGAATTTATATCCTCTTAAGAACTTAATTTCTTCACATGGGCGTGCATTTTTTTTTATAGCCAAAACCCATTATAACCATTATTATGTTTTAAAATCTAAAAAAGGCGGGGGGGGGACTTGAACAACATTTTACATGTGAAGAAATAAAGGTTCATTTTAGCTTTTTATCTTTTCTCGGGCTTATTATTTTGACCAAAAAATATTGGCCCCATAGGCCTAATCTCCAATTATCTGAGCCCACAGCTGTCGAGCCAAACACCTACACCACACACAACATGGGCTAGCCAAAAACACAAAGCCTAGTGCCAAGACACATAAAGGAGGAGCCCACGAGGAGACCTTTGTGCACAACGCGTCGATATAAATTAAGACCGTTGGCATTTATAAAAGCAAACATTCCCCCCCCCCTATAAATGTGGGATATCCTCCCTTCATATAAATAAAATGCAGAGCATAACAGCTAGCTGTTGATTGGAGAGGTCCATTCCTGATGCCCTGTTCGACAACATTGTTTCACCAAGTGTTATGGGAATATCCCATGTGGGCTTTGCACAATGCATTGTTACACCAAGTGTTGAGATTTAAATGCTAACAAACCAGATCATCATGGATTTTTCTACTCGAGATAGACAATACACAAGAGAGACAAGCTAAAGAGACAAGTACCCAGCTGTCAATACAGTTTCCCAGTGTCAAAAAGGATGTCGAATTGGTATCAAATTCTAGATCGGAGGATCTCCCTTCCCTGGATCGAAGACTAGCTAAACACATGCCGGAAAGAAAAGGTAAAGAACCTAAATGGTGTCGTTCAATAATGTAGCTAGACCATATCTAGAAGAGAAAAACTATTCAAGAAGCTAACTGAGATAGATCTAGCTACCTGCACCAATGAAATCTAGGACCCGAAATTGATATTCAACTCGTTGTTTTTAACCAAGAAAGTATTTGATGATCAATTTCATATCTATAAAAGACTGTCATTTGAAAATTTCTATGGCATTCTTGAATATGGTGAACATGACGTGAAAACCTGGCTAGTCGTTTATGCGATTAAAAACCAAGATATTCAAGAAGCATTGCACAACTTGTCTATTGATCTAAGAGACCTGGAAAGTGAACTCTTCAATATAAAAATACGACATGAAATCAACGTGGTGCCCATGAGGAGCTACATCAAAGAATGGCTCAAAAAGGTTGTCGACCAGATTACCAATGAAGGTCAAAGCCGAGGTAAGCCATAAAAGGACATCAATGAGAAAATGACAAGGCATGGGACATCGTCGTAGTAATTTGATACTAATTACGTTATTTTTTCCTCATCCACTTACTCTAACAAAGATTTAACCAAGATCTGAAAATTTTCTCTTTCTTCTTGCCATGTTTTATTGTTTTCCATAGCTGACTTTCTTCTTTCTATAAACTTCATTCTTGTACATCTTTTCATTGTAGTCCACAACAGTCCCAATATGAGTCATTCTGGAAAACACATTTTTATTTCATAGAATATGTATTGAACTATATATTTTTTTACAAATTCGAAGACAAATATTTTTGGGAAATATTCTCAAATGTATTTTGTGTCCCAGTTTATCTGAATATAAATATCTGAGGTTGTTCTATGGTGATCTTCAATGTTTAGTGTTATTATTTGAAATTTTTATTTCTTCTTAAAATTAACTCATTTCCCTGTACATGTTCATGTTCTTTATTGTGCATATATTGCAGCTTCCTATATTTCAAAATATTCTTCGATATACAAAATGTAAAGTCATATATTTTTTTCTCTATTGCTTGTGGGTTTGAGAAAAAATTGCGAGCCCAAAACACCATTCAAATTCGAACATGGTTTACATTTGGACCACAAATAATCTATTAAGATAAATTAATATGAAAACATTTTAAATAAACATAAACAAAATCCCTTTAAACTTGAACCTGACTCTCTCAGACTCCTGGATTTCCCGCGGGTTGACGGGTTACTGAACTGTCAAATCCTCATTTCCATTTATATATTCACATCAAGATCCCAACCTATTAGAATATAGAAGATGGTGTGCTCATTTTACCATTGACGATACCCCCGTCACCCAACCACAGGTCGAAGCCTCCCTCCGAGCACCTTAAACTTGACTGAGAATTCCTTCGGAAGCAAACCGTAGGCTAGATAGCCAAACAAAGAGTAGTGCATCAATCCCCAAGGATAGCACATCACAAAAGGCTGATCATATGTTCCAAACCCTAGACAAGAGATATTCAAGCCAATACTGAGAACTAGCTTCACCTGCAACCCTCCTCCAAACCTGCGCACCAATTGAGAAACTGCAATTCTGAGATGCTGTCAAATGAGAACTGGCGCCCTATATTTATAGTAATCCTACCAATTTGTTGGGGCCGACTCCTCCTTCTGGGTATGTGTCTGTTCAGTATATTATTATTAATTCTGGCCGACTTCTTCTCTTGGAGGCTAATAGCCTAATATAAATTATCTTCTTGAGCCGACAAGGCTTCTAGGCTTATTAGCCAACTCATTAGGGTTTCTCTTGCTTCCCGAAGTCTTCTATTCTCATCAGGTTCACACGTGGGGGTAAATACCTCCCGTAGCTACCATAATATTAACACGACCGACCACTGTCCCTTTCAAAAATTAGCCAATTATCTCACCGCGGTGTCCCAACTTAGTGCTATTTAATTTTATATTGCATGTTCTGTAATATACATCTTGCACCCAACACTTTCGTTATATACATTTTGCACCCAACAATTCCGTGATACACATTTTGTAGACAACACTTCTATCATTTGCAATTCGAACCCGGACCACTAGAACTCACAATTTTCACTATACCTGGGTTCACAACTTTTGGAAAAACAACTTAGTAATGAGAAAGATAAAGTACATGGAAAAGAGAAATGAGAATTTGGTTAAGTATAGAAGACAAAAAAGAAGGCTTAATATACTCACATATGTAATAGATACCCCATTTCCTGGAAAGATATTTTCTGCATGTTTCTGGAGAAGTTATATACTTATTTCATATACTTGGAAAGAATTGTGAAGGTGGTGGGCATAAAAAACAACGACTAGGAATTGGAAATTGTTTGAACCTGCCAACCCAAGGATCCACGAAAGAGATTGCAAGAAATGGTCATGGAAAGTGGTCGGACAAGCTTCAAAATAGGCTAACAAAGGTTCCTGAGGAGACGTGAGGCCCCAACGGTCAAACTGTATTGATTAGAACTTTTGAGTGCAAACTATGTAACACAGAAGAGGGGCTGATGTAGGAGTCTGGAAGTAAATTTGGATATTGCAGAATTTGGGGGGTTGTTTGCAGGTCAAGGAACACTGGAAGTGCAGTCCGCCTGTCCAGGAATCCACAAGCAAAAAAGTTGAGTATGTATGGAATTGGAGGCACGAAAGAGATTCCAATAAATGGTGAAATATGGAAAGCAGACGCAGGGGCTTCAAAATAGGGTGACAATATATCCCTAGGAGACGTGAGGACCCAGAGGTAAAATTGCAAGTCTCGAAACTTTCTTGTCAAAATTGTGTATCACGGAAGATGGTATGATGTGGGAGTGCGGCAGTAAATTTGCATATTGTGGAGGTCCAGGTGTTGTTTGTAGGTCATGAAACAATGAAAGTGCAATATAGAGCCCACCTGCCCGAGAATCTGCGATCTGAAAATTGGCAAGGCATCCAATTGCTAGCGGTCAGTCGGAGTCACGATACAAAATCAAGAGCGCAAATGTGAACCTGTGAGTCCAAAAACGTGCGCATTGATACATTTTTTGGAAAAATGACTAAGTAACGAGAAAGAGAGAGTAGAGGGGAAAAAGAAACAGTAATTTGGTTAAGTATAGAAGAGGGAAAAGAAATTCCAATATATTCAAATCTACAATAGATATTTCATTTCCCAGCAAGATGTTTTATGTATGTTTCTGGAGAATTTGTATACATATTGCATATACTTGGAAATAAGTCAAAAGGTAGCGGGCACATGAAACAACAACTAGAAATTGGAAATTTCCTAAACCCGCGAACTCGACGATCCGCAAAAGAGATGTCAAGAAATAGTCAAGTGTGGAAAGCGGTCGGATGGGCTTCAAAATAGGGTGACAAGGGTTCCCAAGGAAGTGTAAGGCCCCGACTATCAAATTGTATATATCGGAACATTTCAGTGCAAAATGTGTAACACGGAAGAGGGTATTCCTGCCATCCTCAATGCATATTCATTCTACTTTTACTAGTAACAACTCAGTGCACAGGTTTGCTTATTGGCATTAGCAAGAAAAAAATGTATTCAACAACCATTTATAGGAGCTCGACCGACCCCTAGGTTGGTGCTATTATAAATCTTGCACCCAAAACTTGAGTCATATACAGTTCTACCATATACATCTTGCACCCAAAACTTGAGTCATATACAGTTCCACCATATACGCCTGGTTCTTATATCATTATAATGAATATCTTTTTTTAATTTTTCATTATATTTATATAAAAGTAGAGAATAATGAAAATATTTTTTATATTTTTCATTATAATTGTATAAAAGTAAAAAATAATGAATATATTCTTATTTTTTTTATTATGGAAATTTTCATATTTCACAGAAAGGCCACGACTAGTTGTTTGTTGTGATACATCATTTCAACAAGATGTGTGTGCTACTCCATGCAACAAGATGGTATCTAGATGAGAAGCAACTAATTTATTCTTTAGTCGTGTGTGGGTACATTTTTGTATTTTCGAGCTCCATCATACCTGATTGATATAATAGGTTTTTGGGTATATTTTTGACAATACTCTAGGAGATAATGGATACTAAGATGAGGTATTCCATGCATTTGATGCCCACACTAATGGACAAATGAAATTTGTCAACTGGAAGTTGGTATAATTGTTGAGAGGGTACAATAGCAAGCATCCAAGGACAACGGACAAGCACTCGGTGTACATCCAACACTCATATAATTGAGCACTACATTTTTCAACCAAAATATCACCTTTTGAGACTTGCTTCAACTATTTATCTCATTGACCATTTGACATTGTGTATGGGTAGTAGAAGGATGAAGCATAGTTGCAAGGACATGAGAACAAGGCAAGCACATTTGTGGACAAGATTAGGAAAATACTCTGAAGTTACAAGAGAAGCTTGAGAGAAGCCATCAACAACATAAATCTAGAAATGAACAACATAGAGAATATCATAAATTTCATGTTGGATATAAGGTGTTGATTTACCTCTACAAGGAACGATTCCAAGGAGTAGTGAATAAACTCTATCCCCTTAGATACAAACCTTTTGATATTGTTGTGCAGGTGGACATTGAGAATGCCCTCAGAATGAGACTTCGGTACTTATATGAAAATGATCTCAATGGTGAATGTGGAGTATATAAGGCTCTTCAATCCCTCCATGTTGGATGGAGAAGAGGACCGTTAGGTTCTCCCCAGTGTTCATGAATTTTCACAACACTCTTGGAGAATTAAAGAAAGAGACAGTTGTGTAGTGAAAGGAATGGGTAACTCGTAGAGGTTGACTAGAAATTTGGTGGTTTGGCCTCAAAGGGAAGACACCAAGGAAGGAAAAATGGTATGTCAAGAACTATATTGAAAGAAAGTTTTCTCACCTATCATTGAAATATTTTGGGGACCAAAAGCCTCTCAATGGAGGGGTGTGATTTGAATTGGATCCACACAACAATAGTTAGCTATAAGCTCAGGTGTTATGAGCATAAACAAAGGCAAGGTTCAAGACTATGGATGAGGTAGGAGACTAGGTTGATGGCATGCAGGGCCTCATGCATCTTGACCATTTTTTTCTCTTGCATCAATATAATACACTCAATGTAAGAATGTGAACCATAAATATATGAGAAGGAAATGCATGGAAAAAAATGTGAGAATAAAAAAAAAAATTGTGTACGTTGTTTAGTAGAGCTTTTTGAGACATAAATAAAATATTTTATATTTAATTTATAAATTATTTATGTTTCATAATAATAATTAAAAATTTTGTATTATAATAAATATTAAGATATCATATTAAGTACGTTGTTTAGTAGATTTTTTGAGTTATAAATAAAATATTTTATATTTGATTTAGAAATTATTTATTTTCATAATAATATTTAAAAAAATTGTATTATAATAAATATTTATTTGGGTATGTATGTTTTTATTTTTTTTATAGCTGTTGTATAATCATATGAATTTTATTTGTTTGGTATGATTGATGGAGTGTTTAATTGAAACCTTGGACGTTTCAAAACACTCTATAAATATTCTTTTTATTATTAATAATAATAAAATACAAATTAAATGTTTTACATTTAATTTAAAAGATTTATTGTTATAGTAAGACTTAAATATATTAATATATAAATTCTTATAGTAAGACTTAAATATATTATGAAATAAATTGTTATCATATTTAATAATATAATTGATTAAAAGATTTGTATTGTGGTTACTCAAAGGGTTAGAATCTTTGTAATACCCATGTTTCCTCCAGCTTGTAATTAATCATGAATTATGATCACCATTATTTTTATCTATGGCATGGGAATAATGTAAATGTATTATTGCTTAGACTATCAATATCTGATTGTGGGGATGAAGCCTTGAAGTACTGGCCATGATATCACTAGAGGAAAGAGTGAGGAAACAATAGAGGGGGTTCGCTATGTCAAAATGACCCAAATTTTCCTTACTGAAATAATAAGCCTCATCTGGATCTCAACGAAAAATCAGCTAATGAAAGAAATACTAGTGGTTGAACAATCAAATACCCCCATGAATGGAATCATGGAGGGTTTGGATAAGGAGACAGAAAATTGTCAGCCTGAAGTACCAGAGAGTGCAGTTTTCCTGCAGGCCTAGGCTGACCCGAGTTTCTTCTGACAGAAGGAACTTGATAGGTCAAGAACCTTCCTGGGGAGGAAAAAGGTGTGCAAAGATACATAAAAGGGCAGAGAAGAAGGAGACATATCGAGGAGAGGGGAATGCACGACCTAGATAAGCAGAGAGAAAGAGGAGGAGCACATGAGGTTCTCGAGTGGAGAAGAAGAACAAAATGATTAAAGTCATTCCAGTTAAAAGGAAAGAAAAAGAGAAAGGATCTAGGAGAATTTGCAGAAAAGAAGACCTTAGTAGAAGGTCGCGAGCTTGATGCTCAGGGAGCATCTGAAAAAGCTCACAGAGGTTGTGATAGAGAAAGAACCTCTGAGAAACTGCAAAGGTTCCCTAGTGATATCATGCCTTGGCACGGGGGTGGCTAGAGTGCTAAGAATGAATGCCTTTGAGCCTATGGTTGGGTGGAAAGGAGAACACCCATAGTCAGTTGGTCGATGATCAACTGCAATAGATAAGTATGTCATTCACCCTGTGCAACTGGATTGAAATGAATGATTTGAATGTCTGAGTTTGCTTATCTCTGAGTTAATTCGGTAATGTTATTTAATCTATTTTCAGAGTTTATGTGTCTATGTGTGTATTTCATGGTTGAATGAATGAACCTTTGATGTTCTATAAATTTCAATTGTTTCTCTTTTGAAATCCTGGTTCAAGGAGTGCACAGTGGCAACGCAAGGAGTGCAAAAGAAGAATCATTTTTAGACTCGATAGCTCAAGAGAGATAGCGTGAAATTTTGTAGAGTGAGTGGAAGGAGTGCACATATGCTCGCCTGAGTATAAAATCTTGAAGGAGAGACCCGTGCAAAGTGTGCACAAGGCCAACACTTAGTGAAGTGTTGAAAGGATCTCAAGTTGAGCGAGTGCAAGGACTGCACAGGGGATTTTTCTAAGTCTCAAGTTTAAGAGAAAGAGCGCAAAGCATGCACTAGAGCCTAAGTCCTTTAAAGATGATGAAAATGGGAAAGATAGCAAGATTTATTACTCAAAAGGGAGGATTCCTTTGTCTAGAGGATGAGAAGACAAGATCCGTTCGAGAGGATCCAAAGTCTTTCATGACTCTTAGATTTGGAGAAGAAGTGCAGGTGTTAACCCCTCAAAGTCCTTTAGACTTTGCGAGTTCAGAGAATTTTGTGTGTATATCGTAAAGGAGGAAAATTCTTCGAAGTCTTGGAGCCTGATGTTAATCTGGGTGGTTGGTAGTAGAGTGACATGTGTTCGCAAATCAACGGTTATTCGAAAGTCCAGTTATCTAGCAAAATTGAAGTATGATCACAAGAGCATGCAAGTTTCCCAAAGCTCTGAAGGCCATATAAAATCTTGGTTGTTGGTGTTGCAGGTGCATGTGGTGACAGATCGAGTGTGGTTCCRAGTTCGATGCTTCGGAAGATCTTAGGTGTGTTGTGTTTTGGATCGAGAACTCCCAAAGGTCRGAGTAAATCTTGACCGCCCATTGTTGAGTACACACAGACCATCGATCCGAGGMTGCTTCGGGATCCCTCCTAACCGTTGGATATAGATCGTGGTCAGCCCAACGCTGACCACTACGGGAGCAGAGAGGAAGTTACATAGAAGATTCCCCAAAGGTCGAAGTTGTGAAAGAACGAAGGTTGTAGATCTATGGATCTACGTGCACACATCTCGATCGTGGGATATTAGGGACATTGGAAGGATGTCAGACCGGAGTGATGTGGCATGCTGAAATCACCTAGGGTGACATGGAACCTTGTTTGACTTGCCACGTGTCACCCTAATTCATGCTCTTCACAGATCCTATGTGCCCATTAGAACATGACATGTGTCACCCATTGATGGGGCCATGTGTCGTTGCCTTGCCACATGTCACCCCCCTGGCACATACTCGCTTGGCATAATAACAGGTGGAGTACTCAAGACCCACCTGTCCTTGCCTTTGCATTTAATGTGCCACTACGCATAAGGGTGTATCCTTTAGGAGTCTGGGGCTTCGAACTCCTGAGGTTTTGGGTGTAGTATATTAGGTAAACCAAAAGGGATGAAGGCCAAAGCTATGTGGAAATAATTTTGGATCCTTCGGGAGTTTGGGATTTTAGGACTCCAGAGGATATGCGAGTAGAAAGATAAAGGGGTGCTCAACGCCGAATTTTCGTAACCCTATACGTTAAATGAGGATGAAGTCTCGTCAATGGATTTAACGGTGGATGGATTTCCACCATAGATGTAGGAGTGCTAGGAAGCTCTGGGACTTCGAGGAAGCCCTTGACATAAACGTTAGTGATGAGAACATGATTGAAGTATGAGTGACCATTTATGGTGAACTGAATTCCTCCATTTCTTTGACACTGCGCCCTGAATCAAGAAACTGACACTAATTCAAAACTGATATTAGAAAACTCAAAACAACATTGAATCTAGTAGAGAGAGCTAAAACCACAAAACCTTATGTATTGAGCAGGGACGATGCCCGTCGTGTACTTGGTAATGTGCTTGAAAGAAAATGGCGAGATATCAAAGTGCTCCCAGGGAAGATTGCACCATCCGCCCTCATGATAGGAAAGCGCACTATCTGGCAGGCAGAAGTCCGTAGCGGTGACAACGATAGACCCGGGAAGGCACCGTTTTGGGTCATCGTTGCATTGGATTTCATAGAAAGCTCCGCAACTGAAACCTTTGTTGAATAATGCAGTGATTAAAGCCGTGGTCTTGCTACCGTAGATCTGGTTATACACGCCGTAACCGCAATCACTACCTGAAACAAAGCAACCAACGAATCAAAATCACATTGAAACTTGGAAAATAAACAAAAGCAGTTCTACTAACATTTTTAAAATTTATCCATTTATTAATTAAAATTAAGGTTGCCTAGAATATTAACTTTTAATATGATTATATTTTGGATTTGATAACAGTAATCATAACCCTCATATCAATCCACCAAGTTAGGACTGCAAATCTTCATTTCTCAATTTATAAAACCATTTAGATAAGGAGACAAATAATGAGATTACTATTTCTTTATGCTATTCTAAAATATGTCTCTTCTATTGATTTTATGTTAACAAGGATATCATAACAAGAAATGCCACTAAAAATAAATCTAAAAAATCTTTCATCATACTTTTATTATTATGAAATTAAGTTAATTGTTTACTCAATTTTCAAATAAATAAATAATGATTATTATAAAATTGCTTATAATTATTTACTCATAATTAAACAATTAACAATTTAGAAATATTATTATCATAATTTTATAAATATGGCTAGAATATATAAATTAAAATATTTATGAAAATTTTTAAAAAGAATTTTCTTATAATTTTTTCATCCTAAAAAAATACTATAAGAATTATAACTCACAAAAATGTAAGTTAGGTGATAAAGAAATATTATAATGAATACATTTTCTATATTTTTATGACAATTATAATGAATCTATTTATTAAGGTTTTTCATTATAATTATATAAAAGTAAAGAATAATAAATATATTTTTAATAATATTATTCTTATTATATAAAAATTAAAATAATGAATATATTTTATGTTTTTCATTATAATTATATAAAAATAAAAAATAATAAATATAATTATAATGAGAAACATAAAATAATAAATTTATTTTATGTTTTTCATTATAATTATATAAAAATAAAAATAAAAATTATAATTATAATTTACATATGAACAGAATCAAACGAATCAAATCAAAGTTTAGTAACTTAATTTAAGTTTTTTTATTATAATTATATAAAAGTAAAAATTAATATATATATATATATGAACGAAATCAAGTTTGGTGAGTTAGTTATAATGATTAAATAATATGAATTATAAATAAAAGGTTGTAGGTGAAGTCCTTAAATTGATTACTTTTCTCGATATTATATTAAGATATCATATTACGTACGTTGTTTAGTAGATTTTTTTGAGTTATAAATAAAATATTTTATATTTAATTTAGAAATTATTTATTTTTATAATAATATCTAAAAAAAAATTGTATTATAATAAATATTAAGATATCATATTATGTATATTGTTTAGTATTTTTTTTGAGTTATAAATAAAATATTTTATATTTAATTTAGAAATTATTTATTTTCATAATAATATTTAAAAAAATTGTATTATAATAAATATTAAGATATCATATTAAGTATGTTGTTTAGTAGAATTTTTTGAGTTATAAATAAAATATTTTATATTTAATTTAGAAATTATTTATTTTCATAATAATATTTAAAAAAATTGTATTATAATAAATATTTATTTGGGTTGTATGTTTTTATTTTTATTTTATAGTTGTTGTATAATCATATGAATTTTATTTGTTTGGGATGATGGATGGAGTGTTTACTTGAAATCTTGGACGTTTCAAAACACTTTATAAATATTCATTTTTATATTTTTTATTTTTAATAATAAAAAAAATCAAATTAAATATTTTACATTTAATTTAAAAGATTTATTGTTATAGTAAGACTTAAATATATTATCATATAAATTCTTATAGTAATACTTAAATATATTATGATAAAAATTCTTATCATATTTAATAATATAATTGATTAATAGGTTTTTATTGTGGTTACTCAAAGGGTTAGAATCTCTGTAATACCCATGTTTTAATCATGAATTATGATCACCATTCTTTTTATATATGGCATGGGAACAATGTAAATGTATTATTGTTTAGATTGTCAATATCTGATTGTGGGGGTGAAGCCTTGAAGTACTGGCCATGATATCACTAGAGGAAAGAGTGAGGAAACAATAGAGGGGGTTCGCTATGTCAAAATGACCCAAATTCTCCTTGTTGAAATAATAGGCTTCATTTGGATCTCAAGGAAAAATCAGCTAATGAAAAAAATACTAGTGGTTGAACAATCAACTACCCCTATGAATGGAAGCATGGAGGGTTTGGCTGAGGAAACATAAAACTGTCAGCCCGAAGTACCACAGAGTGCAGTTTTCCTGTAGGCTCAGGTTGACCCAAGTTTCGTCTAACAGAAGGAACATGATAGGTCCAGAATCTTCATGGGGAGGAAAAAGGCATGCAAGAATACACAAAAAGGCAGAGAAGAAGGAGACATATCGGGGAGAGGGGAATGCACGACCTGGATAAGCAGAGAGAAAGAGGAGGAGCACGTGAGGTTCTCGAGTGGAGAAGAAGAACAAAAGGATTAAAGTCGTTATGGTTAAAAGGAAAGAACAAGAGAAAGGATCTAGCAGAATTTGCAGAAAACAAGACCTGAGTAGAAGGTCACGAGCTTGATGCTGAGGAAGCATCTAATAAACCTCACAGAGGTTGTGACAGAGAAAGAACCTCTGAGAAACTACAAAGGTTCCCTAGTGATATCATGCATTGGCACGAGGGTGTCTGGAGTGCTAAGAATGAATGCCTCTGAGCCTATGGTTGGGTGGAAAGGAGAACACCCACAGTTAGTTGGTCAGTGATTGACTGTAATAGATAAGTATGTCGTTCACCCTGTGCACTTGGATTGAAATGCATTATTTGAATGTCTGAGTTTGCCTATCTCTGAGTTAATTGGGTAATGTTATTTTATCTATTTTCAGAGTTTATGTGTCTATGTGTGTATTTCATGGTTGAATGAATGAACCTTTGATGTTCTATAAATTTCAATTGTTTCTCTTCTAAAATCTTGATGCAAGGAGTGCATAGTGGCAACACAAGGAGTGCAAAGGTAGAATCGTTTTTAGACTCAATAGCTCAAGAGAGATTGCATGAAATTTCGTAGAGTGAGTGGAAGGAGTGCACATATGCTCGCCTGAGTATAAAAGCTTGAAGGAGAGACCCGTGCAAAGTGTGCATAGGGCCAACACTTAGTGAAGTGTTGAAAGGTATGAAGGCCAAAGCTACGTTGAAATATTTTTGGATCCTTCGAGAGTTTGGGATTTCAAGACTCCATAGGATATGCACATAGAAAGATAAAGGGGTGCTCAACAACGAATTTTCGTAACCCTATACGTTAAATGAGGATGAAGCCTCGTCGGTGGATTTAACAGTGGATGGATTTCCACCATAGATGTAAGAGTGTTAGGAAGCTCTGGGACTTCAGGGAACCTTGGGATAGTATGAATGAGATGGACCCACGGGGGCACCGACCAATGATGCTCGCACAACTTCATAGGGGCATAACTCTCATTCCAGAGCTCGGATTTGAGCATGGTAACGATGGTTGGAAATATCTTGATGAGAAGAAAGTGGTGGAGATCTTGAGAAGAGGATTCAAGATGATTAATGAAAGTGGAATTTTGATGCCCCATCCCTAAAACGGGTACTTAGGGGTTGGGTGTGTTACAAATTGGTATCAGAGCAGGCAACAACACTTTGCCTGCTTGGGCTCATGAAAGATTCAAGTGATTATTTTTATTTCTTAGAAAACTTTATGGGAGAGGGAACCATGCCCTACCCTACCTGGCATAGCATGATCCAAACACAGGCTTGGATGGGCTGAAGAATAGTCATAAGACTATTTTACCAAGGCTAAGATGATTTTGTTGAGAGTATTACCATCGTATGGAAATTATCTGCATAAGTTCCTAGAGGAGAACGATGCAGATTAAAATTTAGTTGGGATTTTACCTAATGAGATTGAGTCAAGCTAGATTGTGGAAAAGGAAGCATATCATTTGTTTTGGAGAAATGATATCCAACCCTACAAAAGTGGGATTATGCCAAGGGGAATTAATAATAAAACTTGGATACAAATGGCATAAGACGTTTTTAGGGAGTACTTGAGTCCATAAGGAAAATCGACTTGATAGGTGGCAAGAATTGCCAAAAAAGTAGTCTTATGAAGCCTCTATTAATTAAAAAGTGTTCATTAAATGGAGGATTTTGAATTGGGAGAACAATCCTCCATGTCTAGAGGCCTCAATGGAGTAGCTGAGATAAACCTACTTGACCTGTTATAACTAAAATAATTCTTTCCAGGGTAATCCCTCTTTGCAAAATAAAGGAAGTCATGAGGACTGAGAATGAACCTCATACAAGAAGTGAAATGACATGAGAAAGTTCAAAATATCATGGTTGTGCTAGGGAAGTGTGTACCCCTATTATCTAAGGGTAGTTCTATGCATGCTAATGCAATAGGTAAGTAAGTGGAACCCATCTGCACTGTAAACATGGGTATAATACTTGGTGCACGAAGATATGTCGAAATGCATATTGCAAAGATATAGCATGCATGTGACATGCATATATACTTATTATAGTCTTCCATTGAATGTAAAATATGGTGATCATATGGTTAGTGATGATCTGACTATGGCAGCATAAGTAAAAGGTTGATGATGTTGAGTACATAGTGTCTTGTGAGGATAAGGTAGAAGGATTAATGAAATGTTGGTCCTGAATGAGGTAGAGGAATTATTGGGGCACTTCTAAATGACCAATGGGTCGGGATGACATCCATAAGTGGATGGTATCCATATAATGTATAGCTTGGTATGCTCAAGTAGTAGTGAAATGGAATCTAGAAAAGGATTCCATTGATCAAAAGGTTTGTTGATCAAGTCTAGTTAGAAGCTTGATAAGTTGTCTTATTGCCTTGGGAATTGTTGGAATTTCCCAGATGGTATTTATGGGTTGTTGAATAACTTTATGCTAAGTTGAGGAAAAAATTCCATCTTACTGATTGTTGTCGTGCATAAGGGGGCGACATAGTTATGACTATGTCTGATTAAACTTCGATGTGGATATCATTTGAATGAATGCAAGATCTCAGCAAAGAGAGAAAATAAATGACGAGTACCTCTATTAGAATTATCATAAGAATGATTGGAAGATCCTTGGGAGAAGGGTCTGGAAGTATGATATGTCCATGTGTATGAATCACATGGAAAAGGTACACGCAATGAGCTTGCAAGATGAATTTTTGGCTATGTTTGTATATGTTTGAGTGCATGGATTTAATGCATTGTGAGGTTTCTTGATATGGAGGCTGATATTAAGACCAAATAGATATGGGTGAATGATATTAAATGTGCAAGTAATGGACACGGATGATGTAAGAGTAAATGAG
The DNA here is from genome assembly GCA_032191745.1 of Picea mariana. NCBI lineage: Eukaryota > Viridiplantae > Streptophyta > Pinopsida > Pinales > Pinaceae > Picea > Picea mariana. The sequence continues at coordinate 172,145 of JASDQU010101664.1, forward strand.
AAAGGATGCTTTGTTGTCAAGATAAGAAGTCAAATGATTATACCTTTGAGGATCACATGAGAATGATTGTGAACAATCATGAATTGAATGATTTTAAAGTAAATTTGCATTTTTATATTCCTTATATAAATATTTGGTACACATCTTAATCTAACTCAAGGATGATTCCATCACATATAGTGAAGGATATGCAATAAGGAAGTTTCATGCTGAAGGAGTTCCTTGTGGTGGAACTGTGTGAAAACTCTATCATGAGAACAAAGTCACAATCTTAATGGCTGTTGAGAATTAAGCAGTGAGATACAAGCCTATTTATATAAGAATCTTGGATTACATTCTAAAAAAAAATGTATCAGTGGAAGACTAACAAATCAATGTTGACCATTATGATAACCAAATGGTAATGTGCAGAATGCACAGGTTCATGATTCATCGTGAACAAAAGGTTTTTTGTTGTAGCATGTTGATTTACCAAGAAGGTTTAGGTGAACCTAACCAATATTGCCCAAGAAACAAAGCATGAAGATCACAATAAGAAGTAGATTTCAGAAGAAAAGAAGGAGAAAAGGAGGAACATTTTCTCACCCTGAGAACTATGAATTGTTTAACAAAGTTATAATCTTTAGAAGAGCAACAGTGGAAACAAGTACAGCTGGAAAAAGGGAAATAAATAAATAAGTTTGAATGAATGGGCTTGGTTAAGCTGTGATAAATAAAGATAGTGAGACCTTGGAAAATAACTCAGTTAGACTGAAAGTCCAAGTCTGTGTGTAAGGATTTGGATGAGGGATAAGTTCATTGACCCCTTCCTTGTTGTTTATTATATTTCTCTCGTACAAGAGATTGATTTACTAATGCAGGAAAGTGCTTCTAATAAGGATGTTGATGGTTTTATGATCATGGAATACAACTAAAAATTTGGTTGGGATTGCACTAGATAACACATTCAGGAGTAATGGGGTAGAATGCATAGATATATGTTGGGGAATATCTGAAAATGTTTTGTTGATTTGAATGCTATGATACAAGAATTTTTATTTTATGTGACGACTAATATATTTCTGATGTATGTCATGTGTAGAAATAATTTGGAGTTGTTGAGAAAGAATGTTGTCAATGATGGACAACCTCAAGTAGAGGATGACTATGAGAAGGTTGTTGTTAAAATATTATTGAAAGTACTTTAAAAGCCCCCATAAAACACCATTGATGAGGTAATATGAGAGAGGGTGTTAGAAGCCACATCATGTATCAAAATGTTCATACCTATGTGGCATAAGGTATGAATGAATTTGGTAAGAATCCATTCTAAAAAGATTTCATTATCTTAAAGATATGCAACTAATTTTGAGTGGTAATTGTATGCTATTGCCACCCAAGCGAGGTAAGATTCAGGAAAGAAGAATATGAACAATAGAGAAAGGAAGTTTATGCTAGTCAAGGATGATTTATAATCCTTTCAATAGAATGCATGAGTAAGGAGTACCATGGGTACAATGACCAACCTTGGGAGATTGGGGATAAGGGTGTTCATAGTTAGCACATTACATGGAATGCATTGAGGAAATGCATGTTTGCATAGGAGGGTAGACAATGTATAGCTCATTACAGAGGGAGGACCTTCCAATACTCTACTTTCATTGTAGATTTGTTAAAGAAAAGAGGATTTTGTGTGGCCATGAGTGTTGACACCCTAGTTACTGATGAAGGAAGAATTCTTAGGTGCACTCAAGAGAAAATGTTATTTTCATATGTATTGATTTGGGATCATGACCATCCTGTAGCGGGAAGCATAGTCTTGCTGTCAGAATGAATGAGAATGATTAAACCTATGGTGAAGAGGTTGGTATTTCGATACTCCAGAGGATATGCACATAGAAAGATAAAGCAGTGCTCAACGCTGAATTTTGTAACCCTATACGTTAAATGAGGATGAAGTCTCGTCAGTGGATTGAACGGTAGATGGATTTCCACCATAGATGTAGGAGCACTAAGAAGCTTTGGGACTTCGGGGAACCTTGGGATAGTACGAATGATATGGACCCACGTGGGCATCGACCAATGATGCTTGCACAACTTCAGAAGGGCATAACTCCCAATCCAGAGCTCAGATTTGAGCATGGTAATGGTGGCTGGAAATCTCTTGAGGAGTAGAAAGTGATGGAGATATTGAGAAGAGGATTCAAGATGATTAATGAAAGTGGAATTTTGATGCCCCATCCCTAAAAAGGGTACTTAGGTGTTGGGTGTGTTACAAATTGGTATCAGAGCGGGCAACAACAGTTTGCCTACTTGGGCTCACGAAAGAGTTAAGTGATTCACGAAAGATTTAAGTGATTATTTTTATTTCTTTGAAAACTTTATGGGAGAGGGAACCCTGCCCTACCCTACCTGGCAGAGCATGATCCAAACACAGGCCTGGATGGGCTGAAGAACAATCATAAGACTAGTTTACCAAGGCTAAGATGATTTTTTTGAGAGTATTACCATTGTATGGAAATTATCTGCATAAGTTCCTAGAGGAGAAGGATGCATATTATTAAAATTTAGTTGGGATTTTACCCAATGATATTGAGTCAAGCTAGACTGTGGCAAAGGAAAAATATCATTTATTTTGGAGAAATGATATCCAACCCTACAAAAGTGGGATTATGACGAGGGGAATTAATAATAAAACTTGGATACAGATGGCATAAGCCTTTTTTAAGGAGTACTTGAGTCCATAAGGAAAATGGACTGGATATGTGGCAAGAATTACCAAAAAACTAGGCTTATGAAGCCTATGTTAATTAAAAAGTGTTGATTAAATGGAGGATTTGGAATTGGGAGAACAATCCTCCATGTCTAGAGGCCTCATTGGAGTAGCTGAGATAAACCTACTTGACCTGTTATAACTGAAATAATTATTTCCAGGGTAATCCTTTTTTGCAAAATAAAGGAAGTCATGAGGACTAAGAATGGACCTCATAAAAGAAGTGAAATGACATGAGAAAGTTCAAAATATCATGGTTTTTCTAAGGAAGTGTGTCCCCATATTAGCTAAGGGTAGTTCTATGCATGAGAATGAAATAGGTAAGTAAGTGGAGCCCATCTACACTGCAAACATGGATATAATACTTGGTGCATGAAGATATGTCGAAATGCATATTGCAAAGATAGAGCATGCATGTGACATGCATATATGATTATTATAGTCTTCCATTGAATGTAAAATATGGTGATCATATGGTTAGTGATGATCTGACTATGGTAGCATAAGTAAAAGTTTGATGATGTTGAGTACATAGTGCCTTGTGAGGATTAGGTAGAAGGATTAATGAAATATTGGTCTTGAATGAGGTAGAGGAATTGTTGGGTCACTTCTAAATGACCAATGGGTCAGGATGACATCCAAAAGTAGATGGTATCCATATAAGGGATGGCTTGGTATGCTCAAGTACTAGTGAGATGGAATCTAGAAAAGCATTCCCTTGATCGGAAGGTCTGTTGATCAAGTCCAGTTAGAAGTTTGATAAGTTGTCTTGTTACCTTGGGCATTGTTGGAATTTCCCAGATGGTATTTATCGGCTGTTGACTAAATTTATACTAAGTTGAGGCAAAAATGCCTTCTTACTTATTGTTGTCGTGCATAAGGGGGGACATAGTTATTACTATGTCTGATTAAACTTCGATGAGGATATCATTTGAATGAATGCAAGCTCTCAACAGAGAGAGAAACTAAATGATGAGTACCTCTATGAGAATTATCATAAGAATGATTGGAAGATCCTTGGGAAAAGGATCTGGAAGTCTAATATGTCCATGTATATGAATGACATGGAAAAGGTACAAGCAATGATCTTGCAGGATGAATTTTTGGCTATGTTTGTATATGCTTGAGTGCATGGATTTAATGCATTGTGAGTGTAGAAATTTCGATACAAATCAATGTATTCTTGCGATTCTCCTGATCTAACAATTACCGCGACTTGTTAAATACAGAATCGCTTCTACTATTATTGCGGAAGCAATTTAAACCACGATCTCAACCACAATGCACAAAGTGAAATATCAATAACACACAACACAGAAGTTTTA